>JAQFZC010000853.1:0-38750 GCA_034695205.1 Dicyrtoma fusca | reverse complement strand
GGCTATTAGTAGTTACATCATTCAACCTTAATATTTCGTGTTCAGGTTTACCGACAAAAAAATTAAAACAGACGCCTGTTCTTTTTACCCTGCGCTCCCTTACTATCGCGTATACTACAGATCTCTCGAAAAATGAGACGAAGTCGTGCAGCCTAATTTGTACCCTTAACGAAGAAATTTCAAGCTGCTAATGTATTCAGTAACAATATTATAGCAGAGGAATACAAGTTGAAACTGTATCAACATTTTATAATATAAATTATATTATGACAACAGTATTTAGTTTCAGCTGTCAACTGTCAATGCCACATGGATAAATTACTAAGAAGTTAAACAATTATAACGATACGCGATACGTATTTATATACAACTGTAATCTAGAATCCCTGTCCCCTGTTGCACCTATACTTCTTAAGCAGCATACGGATTATGTATTATTATATTTACGGATGCTCAAATGCAGTGAAGCAAAGACACAGTGGTCGCATAATACCATATATGTACACCACACAGGAAAATCTGGAATGAGAAGCAAGACAAGTTTCTCAACCTGTCATCGGTTCTTATGCCAACTCATTATTAGTTCTTTTGGTCAACTTACATTAAGGTTTTGTACAACTAATTACATAGACGACAAGGGGTCTAATTACTGGACATGTATAGGGGAAATGACAAAACTTGTATCTCGTGCGTATAACTCATTCGCTCCGAATTCCTTGCACTTCTACGGATTCTGACTTCCCGTAAACTACACCACAGTGCTGTAACCTATGAATCTACGTTGGTCTTTGTTCTACCGAATTTTGACCAGAACAATGTATAAAAACGCCAACGTGATTGTTCGTAACCTTCAGCATAGGAATAAACCCTGTAGTGCACAACCAGAGCGTTCAAAAGAACGACCAATCTCAATACATTGTGCTCAGATTACAGCACTGCACGAAGTAATAATGTAGTGCATTAAAATAAAGCAAATCATGGTCAGATGTCTGAGGGAGGCGAACAGGTCCAGTTTATGTTTATTTGGGTTTTATTAAGTTTCTACAAGAAAACCTTGAATATGTGTTGAGGTGTCATTTATAATTTACAGAAGGCAAACACGTTTTATGTGATCTAAGGTGCTGGACAGATTAGACATACCAATATTTGGTGCAACACCGGGTTCAAATACCATGTTAGGAATATTTTTACTATCATACAAGATTACACACTACAAAAAAGTTGCAAGAGATCAAGGCAAAGAGATATTCAGACATGGATTCAAACGAACAGGAACATCATGAAGATTATTTGCTTGTTCCAGTTCAATACTGTAAGTAGTATTTAACAATTTTATAACAAAAAACAGTTATTTAAGTCTCTAACGGCGTCTTTTTATTGCTTAACTTTGAAGTATTCAATCTCAGAGTTTACTTCAGTATTTTTTGCATAGCTTAAAAATCAAGTGCCATATAGTCCTATATATCTACCTAACATCTATCAGTCGGAATTCAGTTCCTCAATAATTATTATTGCTTCCTAATGCTTTGCTAACTTGACCTTAGAGCACTACCCATAAATAGAACATGCGTACAACGGCAATAAGACAAATTGAAATTTTATTATCTTACCAAAAGAATCCGCTCTAACTACTGCAGCATCTAATTCAGCGCGTAACTGAGGCATCTGACACTGGTCTGCAAGGCGAAAAAACAAGTGTAGTCGATCGCGGTGGCAAACAATACGACCGGTATATACATACTTGAGAAACTCATCAAACACTTGCGGTGTAATCTAAAATAATAAAAATACAGGTTATTCTCATGTCCAGCTGAAATGCAGCTACAGAAATGACTAGGTAAGGACGTCGGTAACTGAATATTTGCACCATTGAATTGCGAATCTCAGTTCTATCTTTCCATCGGCTCTGGAGAAGGTCGCTGAAATACTCGCTGCGAACACTGAGAATACATCGATGAAGCTTAAAAAGGTTATTATCCTCCAAAAGAAACGTTATGTCGCTCAGGTTTTCTGACCTTAACAGCCTAAAACAAAAGAACCAAATAATATTGTAGATATTATACCAAGTTTACGTTTGCAGTAGTAATGTATGTAGTAGTAACAGACATAATGTAGAATAGATGTACATACTTTTCGCAAAATATTTCATAATCATCTCGACGTTTACTTTGGGCAGTAATAACCTTGGCTTCTAGTAACAATTTGCGGACCTCAATAGTAAGTGCTCCGTACAAGCACCGTTCTCCATCAAACGTATTAGCCTCACATTTTGCCCCGTTTTCCAGTAAATATTTTACTAAGTCATAGTGCCCACATAGACAAGCATAATACCTGGAACAAACAAAGTTCAACGTAATTATCAGTACACTCCTTTTATAATTTGATATAAAATTATACGTAAACTTAATAGGACAAATTACGAAGTACATATTTACACAGCGGTTTTAAAAACTTACAAAGGTGTGCTGTCCCAGCTGTCTCGTACGTTAAGATCAATTTCTTTCTGTTCTACAAGATATCTGCGGAAACCGTAAAAATTAATACCCAACATACAGCGCGTTTCAATAAAAAGTATTCAGTTTCACGATGTTTTAACTGTGAACAATGACAATGACACACTTTTAATGGCACCAAACACTGTAAGTATTGTAAGGAAAGGCAATTTAAGGGGTACAAGTTTCATTAAAATCGGTAAGGAATACCCGGCCACAATCAGACACTCTGACGCTGACCCTACAAATATTTGTTTTAAAGCAAAGCTGACAGAGACTAATCAACGACTGAAAGTAAACAATAATCAAGTTAGCTTACGCTGGCCAAATTAGCCCAACGGAAATTGCAACAACAACAATTTTTATGCCCAATTCAAGTAAAGTTATTTTGGGTTTTTTTCGGGAGATTAGCCATATTGGTTATTCCTTACCGATTTCAATGAAACTTGTGCTTTATAAATTTCCTGTCCTTACATTTATTACTTAAAGTGGTTGGCGACATTACTGCATCGAGGCAACTGTATACTTTTCATTGAAGCACGTTGTCGTAAATAATCAAAAACAATTATGTATCATGCTCATATTTATTTATTTGTGGCTATTTTATTCTTAAAAATCCAGTGTTGACTAACAATAAGTTTTACAGTAACATTAGGTACAGAACAAAAACTTTTCAATGCTTACTTTACTCTTGGCAAGTCCCCTTTTCGACAATTAATGAAAATATTGTCCATTTTGGGGTTGAGCTAGTTGAGTTACTTTGCTTGTGGTACTCTGTATTAACTAATTGGTTACTGTAGAGGTAGTTGGTGAATATCTCAAACCTTTTTAAGTACAAAAATAATAAAGCTGATGCTTCTTGAAGATGAAAGAAGGGAATTCTCTTAAGAACTGAAACATTTCTTTTGTATTCAATGACAAGTGACAGTGCTTGCACAGCTGGTGTGGGTGTCACTAGTTCATAGTTAACGGACTTGCTGTAAGTATATTCTCTGTGAAATCAAGGTCCAACTTTTTTGACCCAGTCGGTCGTTTGTTGAAGAACGGATCACCGACAGTAACAATATTGAAGATGGATACAAATTTAGAATTTACAATCAATATAACGACGTTTTAGATGCTTAACGCAGATAATTTAAAAACTTGAAATTTCTTTAATTTTTGCTCAAAGCTATAAGCAATAAAATTGAAGTTGTATCTGTGCAAAAGGGTTTATTACTTGATTCTGATTCAGTTACTGAAGTGAAGTGCACTGCTGCTGAGCTGAAATGTCAATGCCAAAATAAAAATAAACTTGAGTAGATACACTTTTGCGGTATGTAAGTCGGATGACTAAAAAAACTTAGTCCTTCTCCTTAACGATAAAGTGATGGAAAAAGTAAGAAAGGAGTTCCGGAATTTGTTTTTTCTCCTTGAAGGAAAGTCAAAAATTTTACTGCGACATATTTACAAAACAAAATACGAAAGAGAGAATAATGATTTTGAAATTGCAAATTCCCGCTAAATGACAATTCCTTGGGTTTCAAGTATCTACTACACAATAGATACCATTTTAATTTTTTTTTAATATTTTTAATTTAATTTAATTTAACCTAAAAATTAGGCTAATGGTCCATTAGATTGTCAGTTAGTACTACTTTATTTTTTATTTATTTTAAATTTTTAAGTATTTTATTTGGGAGCATCAAATTCGCTGTCAGCTTTCAAGCAGTAACATATTTGTGACTCATGAATTTCCTCGACCATGCTTAATCCACTTCCATAAAAAATAAAATGGTATATTACCTAATTAAAATTCAAAAATGTACATTTTCCTCTACTAAATATTTGTTACACATATACTGTGTAGAAAAGCCAGAACAATACTGTTCTGATTAGCAATAGGTAAGCAAATTGCATGCTTGTAAACACTCGGAGGTTTAATTTAAGGTATATGCCCCATTACTCACTAGAAAACAAAACTGTGCCGTACCACCCACAGGCTATTCTTCTACAGTAATGAACATCTCATCGTCTCATGTCAACACTAATTAATTATGCGAGTAAGGCCTGCAGCAAGCAAACGTTGACAGTTTTTGGATTTGAAATGTTTAGGCAAAGCCTGTAAGTACTACTATTTAATTTAGAAAAGAATAAATTTTAGATATTTTTATTAATTTAGTAGGTAAAGTATGGATGTACCTACGTATATCTTTAGTACGCCCATAAAGTTTCCGCGTTATAGCGCTATTGACGTTGGTATAGGAAGTACCTTCTAGTAGTTTAATAAAATTTAGTCAACTCAGTTCATTAAACTAGAGCATGATCATAATATATGATCCATAAACTACGTTTACCCCCTCCCCCTGTCACCAGATATCTTCTTTTCCTATGCAGCCAATTTTATTATTAATAATATGCATATATAGGACTAATAATATATGCATACTTGGGATATGAAAAAGAAAACTCATGTAATGGACACTATATACCGACGAAGCACAGAATGAAATTCGAGTAGAGAGTACAGCTGACCTGGAGGGAATTAAAGTTAAAAGGAAATCAAAGTAGAGGACAAAAAGAAAGGAATATTAAGCTTTAATGAACTAAACTAACTCCGAGTTTCTTCAACTCGGGCTTGGTTTAACGTTCCTTAAGTTTTACCAGGTTGGAGCAACAGTCAGTCCGAAAAGGGAAAAGGGATAGTAGTATACTGTATGACTGAATACAAACGGGGTCATGGGTTGTCATACCAAAACAAAGGTTTATCTACCATGCATCAAAAAAACTTGGAGAAAGTCTGTAATTTCTAATTTAATTGCTCCAACTGGTTAAAAATGGACATTCGAACTTGACCCAGAAATTAAGTTACCTAGACTATTTTGAATTTTAAAGTGGCCCAGGATCTAATATATTTCTTTTAATTTAAATATTTTTGAATATTTATAAAATTGTTCGTGTAATCGCGTAGTTCGTTCTCTTACTCCATGTATATACTATGGCCTACACTATAAAAATTTTGAACCCAATTCGTGCATAAATTACAAAGTTTGTTGGTTTGTCTGTATACGGTTTACAGCAGCTCAAAATTATTTATTGATGCCGAATGTACCGACTATACCGAATATACTTAAAGCCCGTTGTGTTTATGGTGCTATTCTTGGCACATATTTGAGATTTATATCAAACCCTATTACATAACTATGTAGTATGCACATGCGCTTATTTGCACTTACTTTAAAAATACATTGATGTATGAAGTTGGCATATGTTACAAAGGTAGGTAGTTTACAATGTGCAAAACAGGAGTGGGGCATGGATAAGACATAATTTCTTGTAGTGGGTTTGGGATTCTGGACTAATGTTTATAATTATGTAATTTGTAAATTGGAAACTTTGAACGATAATACAGAGGCGTATGCTAAATCCTGAATTAGATAACACTTGTTCACGATTGACAATTGCTGCTTTAATTCATTACTTGTGTAACATTTCCTTATAATCCAAGACTCCTTGTGTAATACTAATCCCCAGCCCTTTTTTTGAGTTTTTTTTGCAACCGTTCAGTTATTAGGTAAGTTGTACCGAAAAGCCTTGGCGTTATTCAATGATCCATCATAGCATGATAAACTGGACATGTGGTATGATGTGATAAGAAGTACAATCACCTAGTGCTTCAATAATAATAATTATAAGCACAGATAATGTATTCAAACATTCATTCCAAATTTCGCTCACATATGGACAGTGTGCTAGTCGACGAGTAACAGTGCACACACACATGGTCACTATTGTGTGCAGATTGTAGATGGTGATTGCATTGCAGTCCTTCCGCAGAGACGTTCTTTGTGTTGGAGAAACCAGTCCGTTATATAAGAATATTAAAAAAAAAAGAAGAATCCACGAAGTGGAAACAAGTGAGTAAAAGGTTTGACAAGCCTACAAGTTACACCACAACTTTTGTAGGGATCTAATTACATACTGGTACTAATTCAATGCAGACGTGCAAATACATTACTGGATATGTCCATGCAAATAGGTACATACTTGTACTGACCAGCTATGCGTACCTGAACAAGTAATGACATGTAAGACGTAGATATTTACCAACAGCTCACAGCTATCAGGGAGATTCCGGGCCACACTGCGGTATTGTACCAATATCCTTATACATATTTTACTTTCAATTACGATTACGATAATGCTAGTTGAGGTTCTAATTTCAAGCCACGCCGGGACAGAAGGAGCAATTCTAAAATTCTAATACTCTACTTTTGAGGTCACTAGACACTATTTTAATTGTCCATAATGTAAAACTTGCAGAAAAAGCGTATATTTGGCAAATAATACGGTAACTGGAGCCATAATGTCAAATGCACCAGCATGCTGGTGCTTCATGGGCGTAATGCTTTTGCTCATCCAGTGTCCTTCCATTTCTCGGTTACATTTACTCTCCATAACGAAGGACACACGTAAGGGCAATGAAAATGATATTTAACTGGGGAAACAGCATAGGACATGTGGCCGAAAATTCTCTGATGCACAAGGTCCTTTTCTATCATTGATTATACATACCTATGTACATATGTAAAGAATGTTTTCTTAATTCATATCAAATTACTACCAAGTAATTTCACTATTAGGTATACCTGGAGTAAAAATTACGTATGTGACAAGAATTAACATGTTGAGATAGCACACTGCGTATTATCATTTCTAAATATACATGCCTACCCAAATATTGTTAGAAAATATAATTGTAAGAAGCTGTAATTAGACATATGCTGGATCACATCATGAGCTCATTTACAATAATAAAGGGTTAAGTAATAGGGCTTCCATGAGTCTGACTTCGTAACATATCGCCCACAACCTTTTTGAACCTTTTTAAAGTTCCATCCATCCACAAAATTTCTTTTTCTGAAATCTCGTCATAAAACTTTTTTTTACCGTTAAAAAACAAACTTTTTCTCCAGGAATCCAACACAACTCCATCCAACTCCTTAATCCAACGAAAACCAATTAAAATGACCCATGCTCATATGATTGACAGGTTGTAAAAAACTATGTAGGTAGGTAGGTATGTATGTACCGGGGAGACAAGACGCAAAAATTAAGACAACGTCTCACGGCATGCGGAAGCCCTACTACATACTGGGATACTTATGAATTTTGCTACTTCATATCTTAAACTGTGTTACTCGCTGTTTGTTATGAAAACATCCAACAGTTCAAGTAACCTTGTAGTCTTGTAATTTAATGGCATTCCATCAATTCACCCCGCAACTTTTACCCTCCAATATTCACCTCGATTTTTCCACCCCGTCCAATTTTGCTTCAAGCCTTTTGACCCTTCCAAGTTAAACTCATATTTATTTGCACTCTGAATAAAATGTTAAATAATGTTTTCACAATGTATAAACTTTACTTGCATCTATTCTGTACTGTCATTCAATTTGAAGTAATTATTACTAGGCTGTGAAGAACCGATGTACCCGGAATAAACGGGTAAACCGAAGTAATTAAAAGCCGGAATCGAAAATCGGTCCTGTTCCTTAAAAAATGACACAAATATACAACGTATAGCTAGTTGTGATGTTTCTATTTAAAAAATAGTTCAATTTAGGTTTAGATGAATGTAGTTTGTCATTCATGGTCATTATTTTTACTCTAGTTTATAATCACTCGTACCATTAAGTTACAAAATATACGATTTTCAACGTCGAATATAAGCCACTGCACTGTTAATCTTCAAGGGCTGAAAAATATGTACATCTGGAATATAGGCTAATCTAGATAATTATATAGGCTAATCTGGAAAAGTTCTATAAAGCTCTTGTTTCTATGAGGTCGTCATCAGTAGGGTGAAAAACGTGAGGTAGGTAATTACATAAATCTTGGAGGGCCAACTAGTGAGGGTGAAGTGATACGGATTCTAATTTAATAGCTCTTGTACTTTAAACTCTCCTTCTAAAAAACATTGAATATCAACATCCTTACTTTTACAGCTACACGCCGTGTTCAATCTCCATGTACATGCCAGCAAATGTAAAATAATAATATGAAATTATAAAACACGGACGCTTTACAAGAATTATCCGACGATTTTAATTTTTTTTTTCTAGTTCTCGCTTCTATCAATTCCCTACATACCTGTAGGAAAAGTAGGTACCTATATAGAATTCAAAAAAATGAATTTGCAGTAATAATCAAGAGAATTAAGAGCTATTCATTTTTTTAAAACTTGACGGTTAATGTTAACATTTAGTAGTAAACTTAATACCAGGAACATATATAATACCTGTAGCATGTAATATACATTCTTTTGTAGAGGTAGATAGCTCTGCATCTGTATCTGTGTATGCATATTATGCTACTGGTGATCTGTACTCACAGTCAGTCCAGAATGCACGCATCATCTGCTGATAAGTAGTCAGCTATTTAGCTGGTATGTGGCCCGCAGAATAATTGAATAGGAGGATAATGTGAGTCTGAATTTCTGATGCCGCTTCAATTAAAACGCATATTTTTCTGCGAAGACAAGAAGGCAATTTTCTCCTTGCTGTCTGTAAATCAACTATGACTCTGATACATACTGCACTTGCAATGCTGTAACTAATATAACAAGTCCTGACTCCGTGTGTTGTTAATTCATTTCAGTTTATCAGTCCACTCTTCTAGAAGTTAGATAGATATTGGAGATACAAGTACAGAGTGCAGGTACAAGTAGACATTAGACAAACCTTGGTTTTCATGCAAAAGATAAAGCAAGAGCAAAAGAAACACTCTACTCAGCATCATCAGCTTGTATCAGCGAAATTCGGTGCCACCAGTCGTATGGTGTAGTCCCAATTCAATTTTCTTAAATCTTCTTTCGTGGGTTCTATGCTTCTGCTTTTCAAATTATGCCCTTATATTGCTTTATTACTTTTAGCCTCCTTTCGCCTACCATTTTGGGGCTGTCCACAAATTATGTTTGTAGTTTTGGAAATGTGTGCCCTTTCCTCTCTCAAGATTGCACTTTTTTAAAATTGCCTAAAACGGAACATAAACCCCTCTCTCTCCCCATTGTGAAGGTAATTAAACGACAAATATATACGACTATATCTGCAACTCTGAATGCAATCGACTCTGGAATCCCAAACACAATACATTTAATTGTTAATACCGAATACTCATCAAATGGCTAACAGTGAAAGCATTGAAAGTCCCTAAACGTTTAAAATCAACCAAAGTTTTTACTATCAGAACCTGATTGAATCAATTAATCAAACACTGCCCTACACATTCAAAATTCAGCCTAAGTAATTACCGTTTACATATTTGAAATCTGAAAACATTTGTATTATTCAAGCGTGGTTCAATAATTAACAGTCTATATTACGATTTACATCCCAAAATCAAGTTGAAATCTTTTAATGCAAAAAAATCGTAGTCCCTGCTACCTGCTCAATCGATCACAATTACCAGCATGCACCACAGTGCCAGTTGACGTTCGGCTTAATGTGTTGAGTTGTTGTACTGTCGTATTTGTCCATTAGTTACGTTTATAATGAGGGAAGCGGGAGATTTGAGCCTTCATGTAAGGTAATTTGAAAGCATTGGTATCTTGAGAGGGCAAAGAGTTCAAAATTTCTAAATGTAAGGGCTTCGGAAGAGGAAAAGAGTGAGGCCCACTACGGAAAATGCGAAATTAATTATATTGTGGCAACTCCGTAGGACTAGTGGTCCGGAATTCCCCTGATAATTTTGATGTGTCAGTCCAGGTTGTTATATCTTATCTAGCTGTGGCAGTAACTAATACAAAAAAATATAAACTGACGGTGTAGTTGTTTGGATTCCTTCCCTCAGACTCTACACCCCATGAGTCGTTATTTTATTTACATTTTGCATTAAGCTTGTTTTACTCCTTGAGCATCGCAAAGGATATTTAGTTGCACATGTTCTAGCTCAGTAAGTAGTTTCAACTTTTTCATTCCATTCAAACTCGGCAACCCTTCCACCTTTACTTACCTGCCATATCCATTTACCATCAAGATATTTGAGATAGTCTTTATTATTACCAATGCAGTCCCTATCACCATCTTTATTAGGGCTATATTGCTATTGCTGAACTGACAATTCAGAATTAAAGGCTCAAATCTATTTCAAGTGTTGCTACTCTCGACCAGCTCTAAATTTGTGTAAATTTGTTGTTGCTATTATTAATGGACTAAAATAATACAGTGAAATATATTTTTAAATCTGAAAAGTAAAATACGTTGTATTTTACCTACCTATATTAAGGTTGTGATTAAAAATCATCGCAAACTCGTGTTACAGTGTGTCTTGATTGGATGATTTGTGTTTGTGTTCAGCCATCGAAGGATCATCCCCCATTCATTTTCAACACGATCGTTTTGTGATGAGTGAGAAGCTTTTTAAAGTGATCATCATCGGTGATCCCACAGTCGGGAAGACTGCCTTTGTTCAGCGCTACGTCCAAGACACATACAAGCGAGACTATAAGGGAACCGTCGGGGTGGACTTTGCCTTAAAAATTATTAAATGGTCTGAAACACAAACTGTCAAACTGCAATTATGGGATATTGCAGGTATTTTTCAAAATTTGCCGCCAAATTAAAAATCTTTGTTCAGCATTGCCTTTGTCTTTCCACTTCCACCTCTCGATTTTTTAAAAACACATTTCCTGTTGAGAACTTCACGCAGTAGTTAATTCACACTGCGTATTTCGTTTTTTTTTACTTCCCATGCCTTGTGAATATGAATATGACTGTAATTTAATTAAGACACTTTTATGTACAGATTTTTATTGAGTTGTTGATTGCTGTTTTTATAGGACAAGAAAGGTTTACATGGATGACCAGAGTTTATTTTAAAGATGCTCACGGTTGCATCATTATGTTTGGTGAGATGATTTTTATGCATACTTATTTTTTTTTACTGTCTCTTCTGTATTTTATAATACTATAATATTATATGATGGCAAAGGGATGCCGATATATAATTATTTAAGGTGTCGTGACGGGATAGTTTGACAAACTCTCCTTGAACTCTTTGTTTTACATTCCTTCACAGATCTCACCAACAAAAACTCATTTCAAAATACGCTAAAGTGGAAAAGAGATGTGGAGTCCAAATGCATGCTCCCGGATGGAAGTCCTATCCCATGCATGCTCCTAGCCAACAAAGTGAATCAATTTAATTTACCTCAATATTTTTAATATTCTGAAACACTAAACATTATTGAAAAAATTAGGGCTATCTATGTAGAACCACGTGAGGAATTGTGCTATAAAGTAGGTATTAATACAGGAAGTAATTTACCTATAAAATAACCATATTTTTATTTTTATTTCTATTTACTATTCTGTAAGCAGACGGTTTGACTAGGAACTGTGAAACTAGGAAGTCAATGAAGTAACAGTTCTACCAGGAAGGAATAAATAATATAGAATTGAAAAGTAGGTGAGGATGGTATTAACAATGAAATAAAAACACGACATTCATGACGGATTTTATCAGAAGCGAAGTGTGTACTAAACCAGAACCAGATGTTCCTTCGTGTTGTTAAGTGTAGGTGTTAGGGGAAGTGTGGCTACACGTTATACCGTTTGATTTTGAAATATTAATAGTGCAGACAATTATGTAACTATAATGTCACCCGCGCCACCAGATAAATACCATACACTGGAGCTGTGGACCAAAGCTGTAGCGTCTGG
Organism: Dicyrtoma fusca; assembly: GCA_034695205.1. Classification (NCBI taxonomy): domain Eukaryota; kingdom Metazoa; phylum Arthropoda; class Collembola; order Symphypleona; family Dicyrtomidae; genus Dicyrtoma; species Dicyrtoma fusca. Next base: position 26,557 of record JAQFZC010000853.1, on the reverse strand, counting down.
TTTGGTCTAGACACTCTAGACGGAGGACAAACTTATTGTAGTCTACATAGGGAAGGGTTATTTTGCTTATTTGCTTTGCAGTGCACTCTTAATCTAAACTAACATCTATGTACCATGTCTTAATCCGCAGTGTGACTTAGCCGAGAGACAAGTGGATCAAATGGAAATAGAAACATTTTATAAAGAGAATAATTTCATTGGATGGACTGAAACTTCAGCTAAGGAAGGCTTAATGGTAAACGATTCTATGAGGTAGGTTAACTCAAGCGTATTAATACATATATTTGCGAACCCACCTACGCAAAACATACAAAACGCAAAGATCTTTCCACTGCATTGGTGCGTCAAAAATATGTTAAACTATTTTTTTTAAACACAAAAGTTGTTTTGCACTTTTTGGAACGGAAATCCCATGTTTTGTCGTTGTTGGGAACGTAAAATTAAATTACTTAGCCTTTTTATGGGACTTATCTGAATTCTAAATTATACAGCTTTATATAATTTTTAATAACATGACATGGATAATCTAATTTAAAATAAATCTTCAGGTTTCTTGTGGAAGTAATGCTGAGGCAGAGCGGATTACATAGTTTATCACCTAATGGGAATGAGTCAATCAATTTAAAGCCTGCCGTGCCAGCAAGCAGTACATGTGCTTGTTAATGAGTGCTGCTCCAATTTCAATTTTAATAAGAAGTAACATGAAAAATTAAAGAAAATTAGAAGATCCTTAAGGCAGAACCACAACATTATTTTAAGATTGTTTTTGTCCAATTCTTCTGGGTTCCATTCCATCTTGAACGTTAGATGATGGGATACTCAGTTTCAGCGCTCCAAAGAGTGTGAGAGAGGGCCAGGAAGAAATGTCTCAAGAAAATTAAAAAATATAATCATGCAAGTATAGGTTATTTGGGTAAATAATTTAAAAATTGTGTTCCTGCAAATTGGATTAGACTAACAAAAGTACTTAAGTAAGTTTCGTAAGTTTCTTCGGAGTAAATTGTAGATGACTCGTCCCTACTATGTACATATTATATCCTTTTGTATTACTAGTGTTCTATTCTATTCAGTTGTGCCTATTTTGTATTTGGTCAGTGCTATCTCTCAGTCATGAAAATATTGAGTCAGGCTCCTATCAATTAGGCGCTTATACGTGTACACAGGGTAATTACATATGTAATGTATTTTAGAGGTACCTGCTTCAAGTCAATTGTAACCAGAGTTTATTTCAAACTACAAAAATATAATATCTGCCGCGGCAATCCGTAAATAAGTACTACCGTAAATGACCGCTATTTAATCCCACCCAAATATTTAGCCCCCACCCCCTCCCCGTAAATCTACAGTAGTATCATTGTTGGATTGGCCCTATCATTAATCATTATCATTAAAGACCCCACTCAACGTCAAACCCCATTTTTGACCTTACCATTTCGTTTTTTACCCAATTAGCCTCAGTCTGCTAACGGTCATTTGAGGAAAGTAATTACTGTACTTTGTAAGAAATGTATCTGTAAATACCTAGGTAGGAAATAAAGTTTCCCTTTTTAGAACAAAGACGCCTCGCTAGACACTAGGACACAAAAAGCAAGACGAATTACTAGTAAACGACTACAAAACATCTGTAAAGTAAGTAAGGACATGCTCGATGTGTTTCGCATTGTAAATAATTAGCAGCTACTGTTGAATCATGCGCAATTAAACTTCAAATATGTGGCTAAAACAATTTCTTAGTTATCGTATCGCGTTAAATATACTCGGCAAGAGCAATCGGCTTATATTTAGAAAATATTTACAAGTTTTTCAACCAAAAAGGTTTCAATTAGTTTATGGGTAAGCGTCAGCAATGCAATGCAATTTCATGTATGCATGTAATATCGTCTTTGAAGAAGCATTGGGGTTAAATGCAAGGCTCGACTAAAAGAATTTCCTATGTATGAGGTAAGCCCTGTGCTGGCTTTAGGACATAATATTTCCTTATGTTCACGAAAATTAATGGTTAACATTACGGATTTTGGACTTCTGTGACAAAATGTTATTAGTGGCGCCCTGGTTCTACTCCACAATGTTTCTTTACCGACGATACACTTGTTTATGCAAAAATAGCTAAAAACAGCTTTCAAAAGTTAAATTAGGCAAATAATAAGTAGGCAGGTAGGTAGCTACGAAACGTGCAGTTGATATTTTGTAGATATGTAGGTGTATGTGTGCTGATGTTTTTATGTATCCAATACTTCCCAAGCACTCTACATACCTTTTATTACGATGCTGAACATAAGTGTACGATAGGTGCTTAAAATTAAAATATATTCTAAGATTTTCATTCGAGCCGAAAGTGTGAGTAGGCACACGTGGAGCCCAGTGTATCGGATTTATTCTGACCGGCCTTGTAATGAACATGGTATACAATCTACTTTCAACAACATTTGGAATTGAATTGTTGACGAAGATAAAGACTGTGTTATGCGATCAGATTCAGTTTCTATTTTGTACTTGCATTGTGTAATAGCAGTCGTAGAAAGAAATAAAAGGTTGGGACTGATACGAATATGAAAAATGGGTAGTTGGTGTGAGTACGTAGAGGGCCCTGCACTCATCGCATAGGTATGTACTCGGGTGCAATAATTGACCTGTCGCGCAATCCAAACCGAAATACATTTATATTATGTAATTTTGAAATAATTGTTTTTTTACGTGCAAACTGTATACAACATGAACGAGTATATACATACCTTGATTCTTATATGCCATGTGTTTTTTTTTATAATACTATTATTTGAAGATTTATTTAGTTATTTGATTACAAGTAAAGATCACAGTTGTGTTATTGTTTTACCTGTACTAGAATACATACATAGATCCCAATTCACAATAAAAATACAATAATATATATAGTAGTGCATACATCATGCCTTACATTTCGACTTTGGATTAAGTAACAGTTACATGACACGGCATGTACAAGTACAGTGATATCCACTTTGATACATTATTAAACTAAATAAAAATAAATTAAAAGTGTTGCAAATCCTTCATGAAAGGTGAAGTTAAAAGAACGGCATATTAATTGCGTGCTCTATTGTACAGATATGCTATTTTAAAACATGATATTGAATTACTAAGTACATACCTATACACATTTTATACAACAAACAAAATAGCTGTGTACTCAGTTGTTCAAAATTTGTATAATTACGAGAACGTTGACTTGACTGGACGTCGGGACCAAGAGGTCCGTGGATGATGACTGGTCGTGATAATAAACGCATTCAAATTACAATAATTTTTGGTTCTTCATAGCACTGTAATGTTGTACAATGAACAAATGCTACTTTTGGCATACCAGGCAGAAACTGTTTGTGGTCACAATAAACTAGTAATTTTACATAGCTTCATAATGTATATATTTTACGTTTCTTGCCTTAAGCTCGTACACTGAGGGATATTCTTATTATTATTATAATAAGTGTGTACCTCTGTGAATTGTTCTCCTAATTAAATTGAAAGGTGCATTGTCTGTAATAGGGAAGGTGATAGACAATGCGCACAGTATAGATTCCTTTCTTGAAATAATTATATAGAGAACCCATTCTAGACATGAATAATTTGTATACAGTACTTACAGACCATTAAAATATACATAAATTGTTCATTTCTTAGATGAAGGTAAAGTCATTCAATTAAATCAAAAGGTACGGAGTACCCTAGGGGAATGTAATGCATCAAGAAACACAAGTCGCTAGTTTAAATTAATCTTGATAGATGGACTTGAATGAAATTGACCATTTTTTCGATCTTCACTAACAAACTTTACATTCTCCCAACGTTTACTCGCAAAAAAGATTGGTATTATATACATATAATGTACCTACAAGCTGATGCTGTTGCTGTGAATATTTAAAATAGTAAATTCTGGCAAAGCTACGAATTCGATAATAATAACCTTTAGTCAAGACTCTCAAGACCTAGCAGTACAAGAACCGCATTTTCAATCACAATAGTTTTAAAAGGTACAAACAAGTTTTAGTTTTGAGTAGTTGCTTAACTCATCGTTTTTCTTACACTAAAAAGCGGAGAACAAGGAAGAGATTCTTTTTCCTGTGTTCCATTTCCATTACAACCCAAAATAATTCAACTTTTTGTAAAAATAAGACCAACACTATCGTCAAATCGTTTATGTACAGTTACGCCACTGCCACACAATGAACATCGAACATACATATTCCAGAAGTAAAAAAAACAGGATCAATGCCCAGAAGCCCTTCTAGCGTACGTACCTTCTTTTATTTTGAAAGAGATATTGAGAGACTGAATATTAATTCAATGGAGGAAGGCATTTACACACTGTTTTGAGTGATTTATGTATATATATCCGTCTATAACTACACAAACCGTAATACTAACATCACACAAGTTGAAAAGCTTTATTAGAGCTGGTGCAAAAGTATCGTAAGTAAATACACAGTATACAGATACTATTCCTTCATTATATAATTATTATTAATATTATGTAACAAATTGGTGTTGGGCTGATTTGGTTCATTATTTTTAGTGCAAGACGTCCTTTCCATTTCTTATGATGTCCCCACGAAGTTCCTCAAAGAGACGCGATAGTTTAGATTTGATGGGGTATTGATCCGATATTTTCATATTGATACAATTCCAATGGACGAAATACCTGCAAAGGAAAATTAAAGGGAGTCGAATGAATACGAGCATGAATATAGACTTAAGCTCACTCGTGAGTTCATATTTTGATGAGCTTCATAAAAAATTCATAATGGTCATTTACGAGAGTCTCCACCGTTTTCTGTTTTCTCAGCTAGCAATTACACATTTTATATGAGCTCCACAAATGCCACATTTTGCCTGGATAGTAACAGAAATACCTTTGCTACGCATATTTATGAATACCTACTACTACCACACCTTTACCAAGTTTGTTTCGACAAACTAAAGTGTCTGCTGAGACTGGTAAACACAGTAAACATGAGGAAGGTAGTGAAGGTGCCTGCCTTCCTAAGTGTGCACTAGTACACTGGCACTCATTAAAGCCTTCGTTTCAAACCCCAATTCCTTATGGGCTAATCAAACGTGTCAGGCCACTTTTTTGATGTGAAATGACGATGAGCTTTGCGAATTTCCCAAAGCCCGCTATATGTAAATATATGAGCCACACAGCCAGGACGGAAATTATACAAACGGTAAACAAAATGCTTGAACAATTCCGTATTTGTACCTCCATGTAAATTAATGGGAATCAAATAAAAGGTAAGTGCATCGTAAAAGCCCCTTCAAGTAGTCGTCGTAAAACGAATGATTATCATTATAAAGTATTTCAATTTTCAAAATAATCGAGACAGATATTTTTACTATTAAAAAACGACCATGCATGCCTACATCTTTCCTATTCCAGCTGGTGGACGGGAGCAATTATTACTAGTGGTGGAAACCTGTGTGTGAAACGAAAAGAAAAACGTTTTTTTTAGAGAATTCAAAACCTTATGCGATTTACACTCAGTAATCATTGAACATCGTACTCCAAAACTTTTTTCAGTATCTGCACTGCATCGAAATTACGACCTGATACTGGATATAAAATTGTTTCAAAAATAGTTATTTCATGGCGGTCGGAGTTGGAAAGCACTACTTTGTAGTGTTTACACAATTTTGTAATTTTATGTGCTAACCGAAAAAACAGAACAAGGGCACAAATTTATTCAAACAAGTAGCACTTCACTCACCGCACGTCATGTATGCACACTTAAATCTTACTTCAGAAAATACGCTGGCTGTATTTATTTGAAAAGCTACTTTTATTGCAAGGAAAACTGTTAGATGTGCTAAATTTTAACGAGATACTTTGGGCATTACATAGAAATTCTACAGCCTTTTTAATGCAATACACGAATAACATATGTAGCTATTACTAATTTTATTTTCTTTGCTTCCCTCACTGCATAATAAATTTCCCTACATTTTTCACTGAATGTCAACATCAATGTCAACGTCAACTTTAATCGACAATTTTAAATTGTCATGTCCTTTGAAGGTTATCCTACCCAAAAAGGACATCCATTTTAATTTTAAAGCCAAAACTCCTTCAAAAATATCTGTCAAGAAAACAAATACTATTAATATTTAATGAGCCAAGAAATTATTGCAAATTGTACAGCCAGCCCTGAGTACATACGTACTATGTACTTTCAAATAATGCAGTAGACTCTTGAATTTCAATTGATTTACCCCGTAAACCTTGGAAGTTCCATAATAAACGAAGCAAGGCATTTTAAAAGTATTCGTATAGCCTCTAGTATTGTACTTTAAATGATATTGTGATGGCCGTCAACCGTGCAGAAAGGGAAATAAAGTACGATACAATGCAATGAAAGTCAGGGTTTATGTCTAAATTATATACGGGCTACATATACTGCATACAAAAGTATATTGTAAACATTCAAATATACAAGGAAACGAAAGTATGGACTCGAATACCAAGGGTGAGTGTCTATGTTTCTATGGAACCAAGAAACATTTCACTACCTCAAGCAGACTTGTGTTTAGCCTTCAGCTTTCTTCGGTCATTAGAATTAGAAAGAAAGAGTACCGTAAAACTCTACCAAGTTATTTTCAATACCGGGGATACTAATAATACACATCCTAGTGACAATTCGGAGATTTGCGGTTACTATACTGTACACCATAGACACGCATACACAAAGAACACACAAGTACCAGCTAGTTACTATACAAATATTTCTGTTTAGTTCTGTAGTAACACAGAATGACTTCAGCCAGTGTCTACTACTACCGCTGCTACCGGTAATAATAATGTAAAAAGAGCCGAGTTAGTCGAAAAAAGTAATGTAATATCCTAACTCAATAAAAACGAACCCTTAGCTAAATTGTGCAAGTAATAGAACGAGAATGGGAAAGATTTTGATGAGAGCACAGGAGCTTCGGGCCCAATATATAATAATCAATGGAGTACATGAAGGATTTAAAGGAGTATTGACATAACTTATTGAACTGGTGATTGGTTTGTAGATACTAAATGTCAAAGACCGAAACCCATCAAGGTATATCAATATTTACTGTAATTTTCTATCTCTTCTGGTAGATTTGAAATGCAATTACCTGAATGAAGTACCCACGAACGGAAGTGATTAAGATCACAGACACAGACAACATAACAGACTCAGTATCTTTACATCTCGAATCTACTCTACAAAATACACTTTTCATTCCCAACAAACTCACTTCTACAAACCCAATCCAATACTGGACATGCACAAAAGGCATTAGTATGCATATTTAAACTTTCGTTTTTCGTTCTCATAAAAAATGAAGTCCACTTTACTATCAGTAGTAGAGTAAGAATACCGCACCGGTATGAAGAATAAAGACGGTGATGATCTTAAAGAACTTTAAAAATTCTGAGCTACTTGTATTTTTGCTTTGTTTTGATAGTAGCTCTTTAATAAAGTGTTTCTTCATGTAGGCTATGCATAGTACATGACACGATAATGGAGTACAAAACTATACAGCTCTCCACAATTACATCTGATGGAAACAAGGGTGCAAAAAGATATCGTGTAAGTACTGAGAAAGCATTTAGTAATGACCCGATGGGAAAATCTATAACGCTGAATAAAATATAAGCGCTGCATATAAAAGGATGGCTAACCGCACATGCTAGTACCTACCTACCTAAGCTCTATAGGAGTGCTCTCGATAAAGACATTTACGTAAGGAGGACTAAATAAAGCAATCTAAAATATATGTATATAAAACTTACTGGAACTCCTCGCAGAAAGTAATGCTCACAAAGTTCTTGACAGTGGGTAGGTTATCCAGTAGGATTTTCAATATATAAACATGGCGGTACAAGAGGGAGCACTGATATGCTCTGAGTGGTGCTCTTGATGACCACAAAAGATTAATTATTTGAGTCACACTTTGTTTCACATACGATTCCTGTAATCCAAACAATACAGGGATACAAATTAAATGGGGAATGACGTCACAGCGGACTTCCTTTACACGGAGTAAGTGAGTCACGATTCGTTTACAATTTTGCAAATGCAGCTACAACAAAGCAGTATGTAGCTTCATTGGAATTGAGTAAGTGACACACTTCAGAGTAAAAACTAGACAGATTTTGTGTATTGCATGAACTATACTATTTCAAAATGTGTCACTTTGGTATGTACTTAGGTGAACTAATTATTAAATAAATCTGTATTCTATCGATTTTTTACAATTCAGTAGCATAATTAACTACATATGTGTATAAGACCTACATTCATAATGTTGGATTAGTTAGTTTTTAAATTTAATCAAATAATTTACTAATAAACTAGGAACTAGGTACATATTATATAAAAATGTGACCACAAAAATCAAAGCTAAAAAGCATATTAAACATAATACATCGTGTACAAAATGACTGAAAATGTGCATATAAGTGTTTTTACCAATGAGTATTTCCTGACTAGTGATATGAAAGTAATTTTCTCATTGTCCCGAGGTGAATAATAGAAGAGCGACATGATTTCGTACAAAAGAGCTGCCGAGGCGTTGTGTGCTACAGTGAGAGCTCCTATCACCTGTTCAAAATCAAAAAACCGACACATATTTATTATGAAGGTAGGAAAATGCATACTTTTGTCCAAAAATAATTTGTAATTTTTAGGTTAGATTAATAAAATGAATAATGTGTGCCACTTGGCTTCTGTCAGTGCAGTAGTGCATAGTGTTCAGTGTATATAGGAAACTTGGGCTGAGATTTAGAAGGTATAGGGGAGCCTACAGATTTCCTTTAGATTAAAATGCTCGCCTTAAATTCTAGGTCACAGTTAAAACCTAAAAAGAAGCCGATTCTATGCCAAACAGATTCCGCTCCTCACTTTAAATAAGATGCTACATACTAAAATATGAGTAATAAGTGCAGCTCAGAGTTAATCCCATTCCTTTCATAGAGGAAAAATGTACCTGGCCGAAAAGAAAACCGAAAGTGAAAGTAGAAAGTAAATTTAGTTTCCCTCCTAAAGTGTCAAGGTTAATAATTTTCTTGCCGACTCTCAAGTTGACGCTGACAAAGTTAATGGGATTGTGGGATTTATTCCATAGAGATGTTCTCAATTGCAATTTGTTCGAAAGAAAAGTGCAAAGGTTTTGAGGTGGCCTATGCTATAATAATAACAATAATAAAATAGGTCCTTAAAGTTTGGGTACTAAACTTGAAGCATGTAATTTTTCCATTTTGTGCTTTGACTGGCTCTCAAAAAACTCTAATTTGTAACCGATGAGACTAACACATCATGTACATACATAGTACAAAAGTCCTAGATAAAATCCATGGAAATAGTTCAGTTCAAAGAACGAGCGGATTATCTGAACTGGATCTCGGCTTAAAACAAAAAAAAACAAATCCTTTTTTTTTCTCCAACTCTTGATTGTGACAGCAGTATTACTACCTAGGTACTAATGCAAGATGAAAAAGAATAGAAACTAAACACTGAAATGGCAGGGCTCTGGGCTCTGATGAAACTAGATTTGCAAATTAATTACATTGGTTTCCTGACAATTCATCCAGTCACATTTGGCAAATGTTTGAGGGTCGAAAATGACCCTGAGTATCTTGACACGACCCGGCATCCTCTGTGAAACTAGTGGGTAGGTAAATAAGAGGCGAATGAGACTCGTCGTGGTGACGGTGTGATTCAAATGAACGGGTGACAAACTCCGGGCCGTGGCAGAGGACTGAACAAAGAATGACGTGCTACAGGACTCAAAGAGTAAACGGAAAATATCCATTAGGACGCTAAAAACTGTTATTCTTTCCACTAATCTTGATTCTGATTCTTCTTCCACGTCTTCCTCTTCCGGACAAACAGAGCGTCGAATCATTTCCATCAAGTCACGAATTAACTTTGTATCCTACATTTTACAAGGAAAGAAAAAAGGAAAAATACAAAAAGTTGGAAGTACACAAAGTCAATAGACATTTCCGTGTGAATGTAATGACCCACTGCCTTATCTTTTTTTACACTACAGATACAAGGCCTGATCAAATGAGAATGAAACTAAAATCCTGTAAAGAACGAGCAAACAAAAACCCAGTGGGGGCTCTAATCATTTACGGTATCATTACTGTGCCATGCGGTAACAAGATCAATTATTTTATTTGTTTAAATTACGCTGTCCCCGCCCCTCCAAAACCCTTCCAGAATTCTAAATAATAGGAGAATGAACCCTTTATCAAAGTATTACGCAAAGTATGCTGATAGGATAAAAGTTAGTTAAACATCCTGCGTGCTAAATGCAGCTTTTTTACGCAGTACGCCAACACAATATTATGTATGTAGGTAGTTACAAATTCAAAGATACTGTAATCCAGGTTACAACTTAAAAAGTTGTATTTTAAAACGCAAAAGCTACGCTGTAGCGAGGTCATCACACAACTCAACTTTGTTGTCTAAATTTTACCGCAGAAATCTAAGAAAACGGAAATAATGGTGTCACGTTATAAAGCAATCAAATGGAAAGGTAATCATTACTGTAAATCATAGTGGATAGAGCAGAACACTTTTTTAAATAAAGGAAGTTATAAGTTTCCGCATGCTACAGGATCTACGTGACGATTAAGTATTACACAAGTACAGGTCATATAGCATATTTTGCTTGTTTTTGTTTGGTTTTCACTGGAATGGTCACTGCATACATAAATTCCTTGAAGTAATGATATTTTTATGAATTATTCCAAGTGTTTTAAGGCGTAATTATTAATACTTAAAAGTTCCGCAATACGTACTCTACAAGCCTATAAAACTACCGCCGCATACAAATATTTAATAATTATTTCCAATGCCTACGTGGATGGAAAATGGTATTTTAAAATGTCCTTACTTTCCAACACAAACGACGCAAATGATGATACTTGACAAGGTTTTGCTGCAAAGAGCAAAGAATGGGGAGCAGCCGTGAAAATTCTCCAAAGTATTTTGCACGGGTGAGAACCTTCTGTTTAGTTATGAGGCTCATAACTTTCTCAGCTGCACGCAAATTGTAGACTTGCTCCTCCTCCGCTTCCGACGTTTCACTTAGTGAAAAAATACTTTCTCGTCCCAACTCATGCGTCTGCTGTTTATAATATGATTTGCCATATTGTAAATTAATTAACACAGAATATTAAACGTTTCCACCAGCTAAGCTATACACATGCGATAGAATGAATAAAGAAGACAATGATGAAGCTCACCAATTTGCTCCGATTCCACACCAGGTACAGTTCATTTAACAATGAGGATCGCTGTTGATACAAATAGAAATTAAGCTCCAGGACTTTGAACTTGGGTTCCCTCTTGACAGCTTTCTTGGTCGTTGCCATTGTGTACTGGGGCCTCGTCTCTGCTTCCAGCTTATTATTAGAATGATGTCGACTAAAATAGCTTGGAATGAATTTATTTCTTAAAGTTGATAATTGACTGATGTCAATGGACTGTGGTCGTTTCTTTAAATCACTATCATCCCCATCACCAGTCACACTCCCGTTCTGCCAATGAGATGATTTCCTGTCATCTAACACTGAGCTGGCTCTATCAGGTAACTTACCGACTCCTAGTAGATTCTTATTCGTATTTACATTTGTACTGGGCAGGTTAAGCTCGTCACTATTTCCTAAACTGATGGTCGTACTCACAGACTCTAAGGACTTGATGTCATCCGAGTCATCCCTATCATACGGAGATGATCTCCCATTCATTGTTGTATTCCTATTCCCAGTTTGCTCTTTAGTCTTTCCCATACTAATTAGGTCATCGGATCCGAGGGAGAATCCAGAATTGATTCCGTGGGAATTGAAGGGATCATATGCCTCCTGAAGGAAGGAGGGTGTTCGGGGTCTAGCGTCTTGACTGTGATGATCATCATTCTCTACTCCGCCGAGGAGGGACATTTCCGTGACTGCACTTAACCTTGAAGAAGTTTCCTCGTTACTGCTGCAGCTGCTCCCACTTCCACTATTCTCATGTCCTTCCTCATCCTTGATCGTCTTCCCTCTCTTGCCTTTGATTTTATCCGAGAAATCATCCACGTAGACCACCCGTATATGACGGCAAATAAATGGTGTATTACCTTGGCTCCCCGTTACCAGTGACCCCCTGTCAGCTACCTATAAATTCACAAACAAACAAAGAGAAACTTTCGTTAGCACGCTCGTTCGTTCGTTCGTTCGTTCGTCTGACCGATGCGACGATGGCTCTCTCGATCGGTTGGTAGTTCTTTGGATTTCCTATACTTTGTATTGTACTGAATAAAAAATGTAATTTAAATAAAAAATGCTTATACTATATTTCACCACTGCAGGGACATTACCGTCCAGAACTATAATTTATTATTTTAAAGCTACGAGCATACAATAATATTTATTGCCCAATGGCTGGCTGCTGCCTTGATTTTTAGCCTTTCTATGAAATTAAATTTTGGGTTAACATAAAATTGAAGGAGCAAGTCCTAGAATTTTTAACAGCCTACAGATTTTCTACCTAGATGACAATGTAATGTAGTAGGTATACCTAGTTTTATTTGGACTTTGGATGCCAAAAAATTTTATCTCGAGAGAGAAGTTTATCATACACCATTCACACACACTGCACTGCTTTTACTTTTTTCGCTGTCAAGACCAATACGTATGTATAGTACGGTACATATGTCTCCGGACGTGCTCTCCGGACAAAAGCATAAAGAAAGTAAAATCCATTATGCACGTTTGATATGTACACCCTTTGAACTTACACAACACACTCATATAAAGATAAGGAGAAAAATTCTGTTATGCACTTGTAGCCATGTGTGTAGTACTAGAAAATAAGTTTTTCCTTTCATACAAAACCAATTAACGTATGCTTAAATGAAGTAGTTTGTAAAATAATTATGTCGACGTTGTTGTTGTGAGCGCGTATATCTTTTGACCTTCTTTCGTTGAATAATTTTTTGATAAACCTCATAAAAATTGAGTACGCCATTTTGCTACTACATGTATTAGAAGCTATTCCACTCTCAGTCTTACTTGTTTCTGTATGAATCAAACTCGAATATAATCGCAATCATGCAAGCTTGTAATTATACACTCGTTCTCTGTACAAAACGTCGAGGGGAACCGAAACGTGTGTACCTATACATACGTAACTACAACAGGCTTTCTTTTGGTTTTAGAAGAGAGAAAGTGCTTTCCAGGGAACACAAAGAAAGGACTCTGGGAGCGTGTACCGTAGTTGGTCGATTACCATTCACTGATTAATCCAAATTCGTTGACGGTTGACTAATATCCCAAAGGAGAAACTCCCAAAGCATACGTCAACACGTTAGCAATCACAGTATTAGCGCATATGGGGTAGATTTCAGGCACATTAGGCAACAACGTAGGCATTTAGAAATATGAAGAAAGTACAGCTTCTTACATAAAGGCTTCGACTTAAATTCAGATTCGTGGTCAAAACTACAACAAGAATCAGAGCAAGCTTCTAGAATTGTAACCTAAGCATTTTGGTATGGGCTAACCTATAACTTTTCTTGCTCATTTGACGTTTGTAGGCCTTCTTGGGGGAGCTATAGGACGATGAATCTCACGGCAAGAAGCAATTAGGGTCTAGGTTATGTACTTGTATGGCAACAGCCAGTCAGTCACGAGTCAGTCATAAGAATAACAAAAGTAAGAAATGAAAATAGAGTAGGAAGCAGTATGGGACCAACTTACGTAAAGAAAGGCGAGTTGCACACTGAAATTATAGAGAAACACAATCGTAGCCACAAATACATGCCACACCTTCAACTCTAAATGTAAGAGCTTCATTTTTAAGATTCCTGCTGCATTAAAAATACTGAATTGGACCCAAATAATATTTTTCTAGTACTCTTAAAAGTTTGGGATCAAGTATTCAAATCACTAGAAGTATACATGTGCAAAGCACGAAGACCACTGACATTACGGTCTTGAATCTTGTCTTGAATCTTTTTTCCATTTACTGATTGTGAGTGTACTTCAATAAATCAGGTAATAAATATGTTAATGAGCTAGCTTTTTATAGGCTTATGAGTGAAAGAATCTTTCTATTAGAATATTTTTTCCCATTTACATGAGTACATACATATGTACAAGCAATGCTTGAAATAAACCACGATGCAGGAGATAAGCGGATATTTACAGTCCGCTTCATAATTACTGAGCAATTTAAATATTGGAGCACTTTAATACCCGATAACGTAAAAATCATTCCAAAATCTAATACTGCAGTTGATCACTCAGCCGGAAACTCAATTTTGAAACTAATTCGAATGTCATAGTCATACCACTTTGCTCCTTATCCGTAGATTCAAAGTAATTATCCAACTCAAGCTGCATTGCTCATAAGTATTATAAAGACTGCATACGAAATGACGCAAATATAGAAGAAAACATAACCAAATTACAACCTTTAACTTTAACTTTTAGCGCAACACGAAACACACTTCCAAAATAAAAATAGTACAAAGCACTTGCCGCCCTAGTCATTGAAAATATGCTGAAATGGATTTGATCTTAAAGTGTAACGCGCTAACTCGTAAGAAATGAGGATAACATAGTGTTGATAAGTCAAATTAAGCCCAACATTTAAATGAAAGTTTCCGTCATTTTTCAAACTTGCAATTACAATAGATTTTAATCAGAAATTGTGATTAAAATAGGTTTAGCTACTTAAGTAGTGTACATGCTTGCATGTTTATGAGCAAGAACTTTTACTACGGTCCTTCTTGCCGTTGTCATTGACTGCTGAAGGTACAATGCTGGGCTATACAAAAATGTTTTACACGAACAGTAAGCTACAGCAGTACTTACAGGATAAGTTGTGCTGAGTAGCAGCACTTCATACATAAACATCCTCGTTTCCTGTCAGTGATAGCAGAAGGCGTTTTAAGCTAAAACGTGTTCTAGTAACACAATTTTATTACTCATTACTCCAAGTTTTCGCTTTTGGGAATAATAGTGGGTAATACTGAGCAGAAACTTCCAACTTTTAGTTAAAGTTAGAACCTTAGAACTTCTGGTTGGTGGATTCTGTAGGCAATTTGAAGGATACAACAACTTTTAAACGCTTTGAGCAAGGTTGGAAATGGAACAAGGAAAACATTGAGATGATGATGCTTTCGACTTTCGTGCAGAATGCACTACTGCACAGGAATTTAAGAGACGACATTATTTGAAGACTGATAGATATACCAAAAGATATGGATATCACTTAAATAAGCATTTCATCAAGTACAAAACACATGCGGTAATTGCTTTCGGAAATTCTTCCGTCGGTGTTGTTGGCCATTATACATAATTTCGGCTGCGGTCTGCACTGCAGTCTTCCGACTTTCCCGTCTAATTAAGTGGGACCGTGAAAGAATGGGCAGGTAATTACACGGCTGACTTAAGGAGAATAGTTCCATGTTATGAGAAAATTAATGGAGGACAGTGAGTGCAGATATGTATCCTTGTGTGGGACGGGGAATGCCACTGTCATGGCCAAACTAAACGAACGTCCGTCGCTCCATCAGTACAGCTGCTGTCTGGCAGCAAAGTCTCAGTTTATGGGGTACAATCTGCGCTTTATGTATGCATTATCCTTATCTTGATGTTGATGTGATGTGAACGATTATCTTCACATGCACACATCAAGGAACAAGGAATTAATGTTCCATTCAACCGGAACGAAAACCCTTCTTGTCCTCGCCAATATTTTTTAGATCATACAATAAAAATACCTACCTACAGCAGAGTATGTTCAGGTAATGATCGTTTGAAATTAGCAGCATGCAAATTTCATGTCAAAATACTCTATTCTCTAGCTATCTAAATATCTAATTATTTTTTCTTGAATAATTATTCTGACAAGACAAATACGATTTCGATCTGACAAAAGATACAGGTGTTGTTTACATACGGCCGTTCTGCCCAGTTAGTTTTTTTGCAAATAATTTTGCTCTACGGCCCACCTTAGACTTCCTTTCGAACCCATCATATTCTCGTGTGATACGGCAGCATATGAATTAGCGTTAAAAATGCACAACTGTCTAGCAAAATTTCCTGTGTACGGATATAGAATGCTTTGAATGCTAATTTAGTTACGTAGATAATATTGTTCCGTAAGTGGGGACTTACGGTATATAACAGTATGGCACGGGACATCACAATACGTTTTACAGTATGTAATAACTACCAGAGGTCTTAAACTTGAGCTTGCACTAGTGTGCACCCCTATGAAGGAAAATGCCATAGGAATTTAAGCACCTACCTGAGTAGTGAGAAAGTACCTACCTGTGGTTGGTTGGGGTTCTATTCAAATGACTTTATATTTACGGGTATGTACATTCCCGTCTGCCTGCGTATATTTAGCAATCGGCATGCCCATCAGAATTTGATGAAACACTTTAGTCTTTAATCGACGTGTATTTCCTTCCTTTTTTTATGAGAATTATTATTATTTAGAGAAATGAATTTGACTGGTACAGGTGGAGTCGGAGTTATTGCTGTATTTACGTTACACGTGGTAAAATGAGAATCCAATGTCAAAACGCCCTCAAGTTCACTCGTTGTTGACTTATTAGGTAAACAACCATACCCAAAGAAGCTACATACATACATACACCTTACACCCGGCACCACATTAATTATTCTTGAGAGTCGAAAATAACTTCACAGGAAGCTGCTTCCTTGTGCTTCAAATATTCTAGAGTAGTATGATGCAACGTAGGTAGGTATTTCTCTAATATAACTGTATAAGCATAGATATGTGTAAAAAATATTCGAATGTGGAAAGGCGAATCAATGCAAAAAATTCTTGTTATAAATTATGTGCCTGCCTACATGCCTACAAGTAACTCATCGTAAGTTATATGAAAATGTGCAAATAACAAAATACGGAAATGGAAATCGAAAATTTCAGTTTGTATGATTATATAGAATGCAAAATATTACCAAAAGTTTTCAAAAACTACTCAAACTTTATATGCGTTACATACTGATACAACGCTCGTGGCATCAGAAATTTACGTTTATTGAACCCATGATCCATCCTTTTTTAACAGCTTCGTTCAGGCTTTTTTAATGCAAAAGGTGATGGTTTTTGATTCATCCTGATTGATTATTTACAACCATATTATATCCGGGTGTTAAACGACCTGGTACCATATTTTTCTCGACGAGAAAATACTAGTATGTTACACAATACTAGATCGTTTAAGATGAAATCTTGTGAATATTACTGCATTACTCCTTTAAATCGTATTCTCTGTGTATTATTAAATTACGTCACGGAAGCCAAGGTTTTTGAACGAATTTACTTGCCATAACAAGCCTAAATAAATGATTTCCGTAAACGTTTATAAATATGTGATTTAGTGAACTAATACTAATCCTTATTATCAGTCGTTCTGTGTGACCGATACCTGCGTACTTCGTAGAAATGGAGAATATCAAAAGTATCAATTATTCCTGATAATAAAGGGTACACGACGAATGCGAATGCAATTTTAGGGATGGTTTATATACAGAATTACTGAAATCACAATCCCTATTTTCGAAAGGCTAGTAAATGTATACTGTATGTGTACATAGGTCAGCTCCATAACAGACACTGGGCATTTATTTTGTGCTTAAAGCTTTGTTTTCGAAGTCGATACCACTTGCAACGGGAATTGTTCTAGCAGTCGTGATAATGGTAGGATATTTCCAAACTCTAGAAGTAGCTAATGACAGTCAATTTGATACTCGGAACCTGCCTTTTGCTCATGTGATACGCAGACATGGAATTTCCTTTTGTAGATGTCTACAGTAGATTTCATTTTCGTTTCCGATGTTTCGAGGAAATTCCAGGTTCGATTAGATTCAATTACATATCTCACAACATATCATTATCTGTATTATACGTTCGATTTGACAAGACGAAAATACAAGACAGGGGTTTGTATTCTGTCATATTATAATGGACGGAAACCGAAGCCAAGCTATCACGCAATACAATGCTCGAAGCACTTTTATTGTCAGCTTTCTATCCTTTCGCTCCCTTCAACTACTATGTATGACAGTGCTTCTGAATACCTTCTCTAGATTACTTTATTGCGCCATACATGTAACAACTGCATAAATGCACTGTGAATGAACTGAAGAGAAACGACAAGTGCAGGGATGATTGTGATTTCATGTGATATTTATTAGAAATAACTTCTACGGCTACGATATATCGTATAGGTAACTGCCTTAATAGCTGTGTTTACATTCTCCGTAACTGTTTCCGAGAGCTTTGAATCCAAGTTCAACTTACCTAGATTATCTATTACTAATTAAACATCATAGTTTATAGCGTACTGAGCTAATACAAATATTATGGGATTACAACATCAATGCTTTTATGCTGGTTGTATGTACTACCGCACTACATGTCACTTTCATTGTTATGTTTGAAACCTTTTCAAATTCAATTGAAATTCTTCAGCTGTAGGACATAAAAATGACAGTGTCAACAAATGACGTATTTACAAATGGCAGGTAGTACCACTCTACTTTGTACTTGGTAGTTTGTACATTATGCATGAAGAAAGGAGAGTACCTACAAATATTTTACGGAAGAAAAAATATTGAAGTGGCCATTGTGCTTGGGCTTTACATGGATCTACTACCTGACAATACGATGATGGCGAATGCATGACCAAGTGCAACAGCAAGTTCAACGTCAAATCCATGCAAAACCCACCAATGCAATCGGGAATCCCAAAATACATAGGTATGCATACCTAGTTAGACCTATTGGCTATACCTCCATATTTGCGGTAACTAGGTAGTAGTAAAAGTATTTGTAGGTAGTTTAGTTGACATTTAAATCTAGCACGAAGTAGAAAACGGTAAATAGGAAAATTGGTCCCGGACAAAAGGGTTACAGAAAAATTTTGCGATGAAAAGCGGTCTGTAAAAAATACCCCGGATTATCAGTAGGAAAAAAGCGTCCGGCGTACGAAATCCGATATCACGTAATTTTGTAATTTCTGCATTTTCGAATGTTTCGAAAACCGAAAAATTTCCAATCAAAACTGAAATATGATACTCACATCAAGCGGGTAAACTTGTAATGTACTATTGTAAAGCTAATTACATGTAAAATACGAATTTCATGGACTCCGAGATCCATACTGAACTTTGACCTAACTTGAAGCCATGAAAGTTGTTTTTTCACGTTTTTGAACATTTTTTAAAATGTGTCATTTGAACATCGTATTCAAAAAGCTACTGTATCTCTGTAATTTCAATGGCATTTCTACTAAAATGGTGCATTACAAGATACAGATTGGACAAAAGTTAAAGTTTTCAGGTTATTACATTTGTAAATGCTTTTGTAATTAGTGATTGAAATCTGGCTATGATTTGGTAATTTGGTGTTTGGTCTGATGAAGTGTGTATTTACCAGTTCGCGGGTCATACCCGAACATACAGTATGGGACCAGATCAGTTAAGCACTGAAGCGTGACTAGAACTAGAACTTGCTATAATATTATTCCGTTTACATTAATTATGTTTTTAATTGGAAGTTCCAACCGACGTCTGCACACAAATTCCAAAATTGTATTCCAAAATTTGCATTTCGAAAAACAAAATATGAAAACTGTTATGTACTTATTTATTATAATATACATAGTATATAGTAGGTACCTATACCCTATAGTATTATTAAGTGGGCCCTTTGCCCACAAACTAAATATCTATTGTAAGTACGTACTAATGCCGGATTGCACATACCAGTTTATGCAAATTATCACATGCACGAAACTATGTATTATGTTGTAGCGCAAAATACTTTCTTCAATTACCATTTACGCCTAAAGATTTTGAATAAATTTATTTAAAATAGATAGAATGAAAAAGTGAAAGCAAGCCCAGATTTTCGCACGGACTTTGTGTTTCACTGGACCCTTTTTCCTAACATAGGTAAAGGTAGAAAATGCCTTCCTGGATAAACTCTATTTTAACGCAAACTGTGGTAATGACCTTGTGCAATGAAAGCTGTTTCTTTATATTTGTGCCTAATGCACTTTATGTAAGTATACCAGGAGTATATCTTTCTTGACGTGCCGTCTTACGGGAAAGTACCAGTCTTTTTGTGATAGGGTAGTAAAAGTAAAGTGTGCTTTCCAAACAACATTGATGAGAGGGCAGGATAGACACATAGCAGTTCCTAGCACCGCACCAACGCCTACTCAAACTCATTTAATTTGAAAGACATTCTAAATGCTAAAGTGAGTGCACATACATATGTATCTTCAATACTTATGCACACCCTCTGAATTAAGTATCAATGTCGGATCGGACTCAACTCAACGTGACGAAGTATAAGCGCAAGTAATAATAATTCCAAATGGAGTTTGAACATATATATTTCCATCACTGCCGTCATTGTCATTGCCATTGTCATTGAGCTGTCTATTCTGATTTCATGCAAGTTCAGGGCAATTACAACTATATACACTTATACAGACAACAGCTGTGTTATCGGTCGGGTAGCCAGCCATCTTCAACCAAGGACACAAAAAAACTCATTTTAATACTAAATACACCTACATCCGTAGTTAGCTACACGGACACTCCTGATAGTGCCGCAGCAACTACGATTTAGACTGTAAAATGAAAAATTGTATCTTTGGGAACATAAACAGTAATATTAGTAATCAGTCATCTCGTACCTACTTTAATTTTGACTTCATTGCAATTTGACTTACACATAGCTACGTATGATATACAATCACAGTAAATATAGCGGGGGGCTCCGTGTGAATATGAACATAGTGAAGCGCTTCTATACAAAATAATAATGAATTTCGTTTCTCCTTCTAATCTTCAGAAAATAAGTTTGAAATTAAAGTTTTGAGTGACACGTAATACGTGCATGACAGTAATTTCGGTAAACTAACAAAGCTGCTTCAGTAAAGCATACTACGTACGTACGTCTTACAAAGAGAACCGCATGCAGATAAGTACAAAAAAATGAATGGAATCGATCATCCCAACAAGTTTAAGTTTCCCATTGGAAAAAGTCATTGTTAAAATGTGGGTCTATGGTGAATTTGTAGAGTAAATTACTTCGTTGTTGATTGTCAAAATAACAAAAATCGTTCTCGTGCCACCGCCACCTTCGGTGCCTAATACATACAGGTATGAAAGAAGCTAAAGAATGGAGTCAAAAGAGTGGCTCAGAC
The DNA here is from genome assembly GCA_034695205.1 of Dicyrtoma fusca. Classification (NCBI taxonomy): domain Eukaryota; kingdom Metazoa; phylum Arthropoda; class Collembola; order Symphypleona; family Dicyrtomidae; genus Dicyrtoma; species Dicyrtoma fusca. The sequence goes on along the minus strand of JAQFZC010000853.1, from coordinate 5,290 downwards.
ACGAATGTTCAATTCAAATTAAGTTAAGCCTTGCCTTAGGAAGTGCATGGAGAGAGCTCGATTTGTTCAAGAATAAGTAAGTACGACAGATTGATTTATCCACATCGGTTTCCATTATGTACATTGCATTGTACAGCCATATCATTATGTTCCCTACCTCTACCCGGTCACCTATACACGTGTTAGGACGTAAATGGAAACTACAAATAGGTACACTGCAAAGTGTAAAGAAAGTAAACCATCTAACCATTGCCATAGCCAAGAACTTTTCATGGCATGGTTGCTACAGGCAAGCAAAAAACGATGACAATGATGGTGTGCAAGTGCGGTTTTCCTTTTATGTACACTATCACGCGAAAGTCTACTAGCACGTAATAGATTTTCCTTGTCTTTCACTCTTTCACTCCTTCACTACCTTTTCCATAAATATACCCGTCAGCCGTGTGAAAATCGGTGAGGTAATATAGTTGTAGTTGTACTAATAGTATTTCTTATACGTAGTACATATATCATACAGTCTTATGCCTCTACTTGACTTAACCTTCGTATCTTTATCTGTGCTGATACGATGTTGTATCCACGCTTCCTTTCAAACTCCTTAAGCACTCACTGCATACAAAGGGCCTATGTATGCACAACCTGTACGATGTTCTCTTGGTCTTAAAATATCCAAATTTTAACCTTCGACTGCCTAAAATGTCTACTGATGTTTTCAGAATTGATTGGACTGTGAATCTGATTTAAATAGACTTCCGCCCAGACCGGAAAAAGCTACTGTGCTTCGCCTACCTACTTACATACGACTACTTATTACTATGTTTTATATTTAAATCCACACTTCGCTTATGCAATGCGATTAAATGTCACCCCCAATTACTGCATATAGAAACAAGATACTGGATAAGCCACAAAGGAAAAATGAAAATTAATTTTCTATTCGATTTAAGTAAGGTTATTACAATGTATATGGAAAGAAAACACTTTTTCTAAGTAGTAGGTTATAGTAGTAAGTTTCTATCATAAGAAGTGGGCGTAGGGAAACCGTGATACATACCTATCACGATCATTTGCCCTTTCAGAAATTAATCCAAAGTGAAAACAAGGGTAGAGTTTAAATCTACGCAAGGTGTAATGTAATATATATACATATTTCCCACTGCACTGCCATTAAGGATATGGAAATAATTAATGCCATCTCTGAGGCAGGATTTATAAGGGAATCTATTAAGAAATGTAGAAACAGAACTCTTGCCTTTTTTTAAATGTTTTCTAATTCGGATCACAATTTGGAATATGCATTTCAAAAGGATATGCGCAAAGTAATGGCAAAAGCGCTACAATTTACTTGTGTAGAAAATTAGATGTTCCTTATATGTATGTAGATAGTTTGGGTTATATAGGTATATGCATTACATACCTTATAGTAAGAAAGCGACAGTGTAAAGATAAAGTTCTAAGGAAGTGCGTGGTTCACCTTTGCTTTCACCCTTTTTGTTCGTGCACCTTTTGTTTTATTTGCATCTATTGTTTTTGCTCTACGTCCGCAGAGTTGGTGCCTCTACCAAATCAAGAAGCTGCATGGGTATTCCAACTTTGCATGACTGGGTAACTGGTAGTGTCAAAAACTATATCAGTCGTTCGCTTATCCATCATTTATCACAGTGGCCTCGAAATCGTAATAATTACTGAATTGATTATTATAATGGAATGCACAGCGTGGGATGCACCTTTACTTACAGAGCACAAAAGAATCTAATATATAATTACACACAGGACGCAGAAACAAAGAACTTACCAGGCTGATATCTCGTATTTGAGAGAGTCGGATAATCAACAGAATATCTTTGGGTGGATTTTCAGTCATTAAAATGGAATCCCCCGTTAGGATGATGTATCGAACAAAGAGAGCACCCTTGGTTTCGGAGACGCATACTTCATAGTATCTATGATAACAAAATAACGAAAACATCAAAAATGCATTTAATCTTTGAGTGAAACCTATAAATCTACGCATTCACATTACAGCTTAAGGAATAGAAAGCCTAAGTTACGCTAATTGAAAACACAAGTATGCATACCTAAATAATTACATACAAACACCAAGGGTTACATTTTATGCAAACTGCACAATATTAAGGAATTATTTTCACTGATTTTCAAGGTTTCGTAATATATATCCAGATTAGTAGTGAATGAACACAATTTAACAATTCCTAATTTTTTCAATAGCATCAGCTATACGAAATTAACAGATTAACACCATCTGTAAATTAACTAGTTAGACTTTCCTAACATGATGTAAAGTTAAGCCAATAATCTAGGGTCAAAAAGGCCAGATTACTGATGAGTATGTTTTAAAACAAAAACGCTTACAGTCAGTGGATCAATTCGTCTACCACGGAACTTAAAACATAGGACATGCACAATCACAAATCACAATCATAATCCTTCATATAAGTATAAATAAACACATTCAATCTTGTTCGATGCGTTGACTAGATGCAGTTCAAAGGTTTCATAAAAGTCTGAAGTAAGCATTCATCCTCATATAATGTGTACCCATAAAATTAAAATCGATTGGGTTCTTTTTCATTCGACTCAATCACTAAAGTCAAAGTACTGTACATTGCATTGCAATTAACCTCACTAACCACCTAGGCTTATTTTGTGCAACTTTGACAATACATTTATTGCAGTTACATAGAGCATTATTTATAGAATTAGAGCGTTAAATAAAACTGTCGACAGTTCAAAAATAAAATCGACACTCAATAGGTACATTGGTCCATATACATATAATAGTAACTTCTACTCAGTTCCGGTACTTATTTCTTGCATAATGTGCTTGCAAATCTGCCAGCACTGCTTTCCTTTTCATTACCTTGTGAGTCTTCAGACTTTAGACTATTTTTTTCCTTCGACACGGTTCAAAAGAATATAACCGTAACACTTTGCTGGCATACTTTTGGTGTTCACTAAGCTCAGAATTCAAAACAGAGAAAAGCAAATTGTTTTTTCATGCATACATACGTACCTACCTATATAACTGTCTCATTTTAAACAACCCAAACTAAAAAAAAATCTCCAAATGCCCATAAGTATTGGCATTGTTTTCAAACCATATGAAATGACTCGAAAATATTAAGCTCTGTAAAATAAAGCTGGGTTAATCTTATTCGAAGTCAGAAAAACATTGAATGCTTATCACAAGGGTCAGTTTTAGACGAAACACGAAAAAAATGTGACCCCTTTCCCTCATTTATCGGGCAAACTATGAGTTTTAACTTGAAACCATACTTTTATTACCTACTCAGTTCTAGTGATACATATTTGATCGTTGTTGCAAATAAAGAATGATGACGCAAACCTTACCTTAAACCACTCAATTCAGCTTCTGATAATCTTTTCCGGAGAAAATTCTCCAACTTGCTAACTCTCTTAGGAACATTTCTTGCACAATCTTCGAGTGTCATGCTTCCTTGATTACATGCATTTAGCTTGATGCAACAGCCTATAGGCAAACTCACGGCTCAACTACGCTCCAACAATGAATTCTAACTTTCCCTGGAAATTCCATGATTATTCTTTGTTGCATGTTCTTCCCTCGCACTCAGTATCACTGTTCAGTACACAGAATTCAAGGATTGTATTTTCACTGTTCACTGGTCCCTGAAGCTATTAGATAATAATAATCTAATTAATTCTATTGTATGTACGCGCTCACAGAATTAACTTCAGCCCAACTTTGAATTATGTCAACACTTTAGGCCCTCGAGTTCTAAATAAAAAATTACATCTTAAAAACTTCCACCGGAAGCACATCATCTGATCTGTTAGAAATTCAAAGTCGATACGTTACTCACACTTCCCCCCGTAGTCCTTTCATACTATTTATACTATTCTTGCTCCTATTTGTAAGATTTCCGATTTTGCTTGAATTATTATTTGACAGCACTTTGAAAATAAATAAACAGAAGCTTATTGTTAGTTTGGTGATTAAAGTGATTTAATATTTTCTTATGCGATTTCAGCTTTATGACAGAAACGCTTATAATATTACTGGATGTCTTAGGAAACTAAGCGAGAGACGCTGTACCGCTGCCGTTACGTTGGAGTGTGGACTGTGGACTAAGAAATACTTCAAGTTCGTTCCGAACAACTTGAGAAATGCGACTGGCCCATGGCTGAGGTGTTGGTGAAAGTACCTTCGTCTGAAGTTCACTGGAGAAATAATAATCCCGGCGAGGAAAGGAGTTTACTATATATGGTAACGGTACAATCCGTTTAAGAGCATAGCACTTGAGAATTCTGACTATTGAGCAAAATCAAAATCGCCCGGCTTATACTCTTCATACCTATGTATTTAAGTATATACTTCTTGACAACTTGAAAAGGTATTTTGTGTAGGTATATTTATTTTCATTTTCATTGCTTCTGTAAAACAGCATAGCTATGACGACGGCTAAGGCATAATAGTATCATTCCATTCCAATTGCACTGAATACAATACACAACTCACTGAATGTTTTGTTTTGCTCCTTGTAAATTGTAATACAAAAAATGGAATCGTACCCAAATACTTAATTAAATTCAGTATACAGCAAGATAATAGTAAATAATATTGGAGGATTACTGTAAAAATAAAACAAGGGGGTCGAAGCCCTCCTTGTTCTACTGATAAATATGGATATATATATTTACTGCATGTATTATTTCCTGAATCTTGACAAGATCAACTAATTATTGCACAGCGAGGTAATATATTCACATTCACCTAATACAGAAACTGCAGGTAATGGTCAAATTACATTTTCGATTATGTTAATCTGTGCTTTATAATGCGTTAAGAATGCGAGTACATATGTGCGTATCGGTACACGTACTAAAACGTTGAGTATTAGGAGGCGTGGGAAGTAGTTGGTGTCATTCTAAAGCGCTTAACACTATAGTGTCCCTCCAATCCCCGAAGAACGAGCATTTTATTCAATGGCAGCTACTGCGTTAAATCAAGCAGTGAGATACAACACCATCCTTTTAAACTCAAGTATGTAGGTTGCTTGTTTCTGTAGTTAACTGGAAGTAGGTACTACATTATTGTTGCCTAGGAACAATTTAATTTAAAACGGGCTACGATGTCGTTACCTAAAATCAGTGGTTCATATATAGTGGGACATAATATTATAGCAACCAAAAAAGCAACTCTCGTAAGGTATTACTAGGGCTATTCACGTAATCACTATAGAGCACTCCAATCACTCTATGCTCTTCCTCTTCGCTCGCAAGAAGTGCC
>JAQFZC010000852.1:0-38763 GCA_034695205.1 Dicyrtoma fusca | reverse complement strand
TAGTAAATGACACTTTTTCAAAACAGTCAAAACTAGTAAATGACACTTTTTCAAAACAGTCAAAACTAGTAAATGACTCTTTTAAAAGGTCAAAAAACCAGAAATTACCCTTTCCAAAATGGTCTAAACTAGAAATCATGATTTTCAAAAACATTTAAAACTAAATTTATAACCGCTTCGAAAAGGTTAAACATTCATTCATCATTTTCATTTTTCCATAAAATTATTTTCCTAGGCGAAATATTTATTGCCTTGGAGTTTTGTCCTTATGGGAACCTTCACGATTACTTGAACAAAAATCGGAACATTTTCCACAGTGGTGAATCAGCCAATTCCTCAAGAACTAATAATATTTACACGCCACAAGTCCAAACAAAGGAAGGATACAGTGGTCAGACGAGCATTGGAAAAGTTGGGACGGAAATCGATGGGAAGAAAATTACCACACAGGACTTGCTGAGGTGGTCACAGGAAATTGCCAATGCTATGATGTACATTGCTAGCAAAAAGGTACAGAGACATAATTCGCTTGTTTTTTAAAATGTGTTAAAAATAAATTACTAAATAGTGACACAAATTTTCTAGGTAATCCATGGTGACTTGGCTGCTCGAAATATTCTTCTTACGGGAAATCGGGTTGCTAAAGTGAGTGACTTTGGTTTGTCCCGTCAGTTCCTTAATTATGCAAATTACATGAAAACTTCAAAGGTAATTTACTATTATACAGTTTGTGACACTATATGTATATGCTATACTGTGGCTGAAGAAGCAAAATGTTACAATTACATTGCTTTATGCCTTAAATTACATTAGCTTAACCTTTTCGAAACGGTACTAGATCTAGTTGTATATCTTCTTGAAAGGGATAATTATTGTTTTTACTTTTTTGAAAGTATTAATTTCATGTTTTACATCTTTTTGAAAATGTCAGTTTCTAGTTTTGACCTTTCTGAAAGGGTTAATTTCATGTTTTACATCTTTTTGAAAACGTTAGTTTCTTGTTTTGACCTTTCTGAAAGTACTAATTTCTTCATTTTTTTACATCTTTTTGAAAACGTCAGTTTTTTGTTTTGACCTTTCTGAAAGTGTTAATTTCTTCATTTTTTTTTACATCTGTTTGACAACGACAGTTTTTTGTTTTCACCTTTCTCAAAGTGATAATTTCTTTTTTTTATCGTCTTTTTGAAAATGGTGTCTAATTTTGACGGGTTTGAAAGTCTTAGTTACTGGTTTTAAAAGCTTTTAAAAATGTTATTTCTAGTTTTGCCGTTTTGGAAAAGGTAATTTCTAGAAAACGCACTTTTGTAAACCATTCTTTCCATGGTTTCTAACTTGCGAATACGTTTAATGGCCTTTTGTCAATTTTTATGAACGAAACTAGACCCCGGTCCCTTGGCGATGGCTGGCAATAGAGACGTTGAAAGATATGCAGTTTTCAGTAGCTTCCGATGTATGGGCATTTGGAGTGACGATGTGGGAGATTTTTTCCTTGGGTGAAACACCCTATGGTGCTTGGACCTATGACCTTTTCTTTGTTGACCGACTTAACAGTGGAGATCGACTACTCAAACCATCACTTGCTAGCCATCAAATGTGTAGAATTTTTCCAAAAATTTCCTTGTTTAAAAATCCTTGTTTTTGTTATTTATTATATTATAAGAAAACTATGTGGTTTCAAACAATAACGAAATTTTTTGCTATTGCTTTTAGATACGGACTACTACACACTTGCTGGAACAAAGAACCCACAAAACGACCATCTTTTCAAGAAATTCACAACACTTTAGGAGAATATATCTCCAAACCGGTCCAACTCAGTATCAATACACCAGGGAAAGGCAATCTTGGCATGTCTAATAAGCCTAGGCTGCCGCCTAAAACGATTGGCATACAGCGGCCCACGTAGAGTCGTACATATTATAGGTACGTTAGGCTGCACATAAGCACACATACTAAGTGATATGAATAAAACAAACTATATAGAGATTTAAATTACCTCTGAGGGTCAATTTGAAGGCTTTGTATTGCTAATAATTTTCACATTTTTAAAATAAATTATTTACAAAAAAAATTAAATGCCGCTACAATTGACTGGTAACTAATTTCACATGCATAGTGTGCTAGCAAATAACGGTTTGTCTACAGGCGCTTAGCATCCATAGGGTGAACAGGCGATGCAAGGATGGTTGGAGATTTTATTAGATTTTAGAGTCAAAATTGCTCCAATAGATTTGTAGCAGCCAATCAGTATTCCGAAAATTTTTATAAAGTGAAACATCGTACTCTGTCGTCTGATTTTAATTGGTTCATGTTGTTTTGAATCCAAAAATTATCTCAATTTTTAAATTACATTATTCCATCTAACCTTAAGCTAACTATAACTAGTAAATAAAGTATATATGCTAGAAGTCTGCTTTTTATTTGAAATTGGGCTTACAAAAGGCTTTAGTTTTAAAAGGGTTAAATTGAAATCGTACATAAAAATACAGCTGTTGTTCAATGAATGTTCATTTCCAATTTCTGAGCCAGCAAGTGAATAAAGGCCATACAGTTTTAAATTGCATGGCAGTATATAGTACACAGTATAGCAGTATGCATAACGAGACTGCTGGCATTATTGGAAAGCCTAAACATTTCTTTTAAAAGCTTTCTCTAGCGAATACAAATTTTAAAGGCTGAGTGCTACCTCTGTTGAAAAAGGGAAGAATTAAAGGGAAATGGATAGAGTGCTTTTATGCAAGTCCTTTTAAATCATAGCATAAAGCCCGTCTGGTTAGGTACTTTAAAAAAATGCGAAAATTAAAATGAGGGATTTTATCAGCACGTACAATTTTATGCAACAGTATTTTATGTGTATTTTGTGTAGCTATAATTACTGTATAAAATATAACATAGTGCATTGATATACTTAAATATAGACCAACAGTTCAAAATATGGCAATACATTTATTGAAAAAAGTTTGCGTATGCTTTCAAAATATGTGTCTGCCTGTAGTCTACTCTCTGTGCATAGTAGTGGTTACAGCATGACATAACCAACCAGAAGGATGTGGCACATCTACTTGTAAATGTGAATCATAGCACTAATAAATTAGTATGGTACTATATTAGTATATAGGAAATACGTATACCTACAATACGTAATTACGTAAGTACCTGTCATAAGCTTACATCGGAAAATGATAGTTCTACTGTATTTTAAACTACGAATTGCTTCAATTACATGACTTTGAGCCTTAACTAAACGATGAAACACTAAAATTAGTAACAAGTCATTTTTATTACCGATCTATTATTTATAATTATTTTCCTGAATTGCTGTACATTTTAATACAGTCCTAAAAGCATAAAAATTGATTTAGTAATAGCTCTAGTCGATTTTCCTTCTAAACCCTACAAGTTACTTTCAAAATGACTCTAAACCAAGCTTTTAAAATTGTGTAGTTAAACTTTAATAAAGTAATCGAAATAATATGCATTTCCACCCTGCTTTAGTGCATCTACATTTGGTTGCGATAGTGTCTGCAGTAGCCTCACTACTGTTCGGACCAGCGGGATCAAATAACGTGTATTTTCCAATAGATCCACCAAATGATGTCCGTTTGACGCAGTCAACAAGGGTCGGCAGTGGGGAATTGCCCCAGATTCAAAACTATACAGAACCTCCATTAACATGGAAAGAGAACTGGCTCGGGCACACCCAAGAACTCCGTCGTGTTTACATGAACACAAACATTTACTTGGTCATTTACTTTGACCCAGCCGTAACTACTTATCCAGACTGGCTTGGGAATTTTACCTTACAAGTGTGGACTTACATGACTAAGACATACGGGACTTTCGGTCCAGATCCTTTCCTTAGCGTGATCATTCACCAAAACAAGTTCTATGGGTGCCATGTAAGACTTTCTATGGATTTTAAGAATAACCCTGAAGGCCGAAACGTCCTTGACTGTGGTTCAAGTTTATGGGGCGTAGAAGGTTGGAGGGAGGATTTAATGGACACAGCGGTAAATTATCTGGCATTTTTCGTTGAAATGTCATCCCAGAAACGCTTTGGCTCACCAGCTTTCAATGTTTGGAGTTATTCCTCAGCAGAATGGAAAAATGCATGGGTGGACATCTTTACGTACGACGTTTACACAGGTTTAAAATTGCCCAAGGAAGCTAATCGATACTTGACAAAACATGGGATCAAAGGATACGACAACCCAGTGAAAGATACTAATTGGCTCAGAAATTGGTTTGTGCCCATCTACACAGCAAATGGCCGTACTAAGCTGCTCACTCGGTATTTTCAACTTTTACGAGAATGTATTCCCACGCATGCTGACAATGTGACCTATTTTGGAAGCTTGAAAATGGGTGGGTTCGTCCATTTCTGGTCCGGTGCAGCCCGGGAGGATTTGGTTGAAGTTGCTAAAAGTGCGTTTGGATGGAATGTGACTTATCAGGACCAACTTGACAGGGCAAGATTACGTTTTCCGGAAGTTCATGCACTTTATAACCGTAAGTCTTTGGAAAATTTTGGTGGTACTTCATTCTAAAGGATGGTACTATCAATCAGTAACGCTGTCATGTTTTTAAATTTTTTTGGCAGTGAGCTTTGCTACTACTACTACTACTACTACTACTACTACTACTACTACAACTACAACCACTACTACTACTACTACTACCCCAGAAACAACGTCTAGCACTATTATAACAACAACTGCCGATCCAAGAACCCTTCCTACAACTGTATTCGTTCAACCAAACTCTAGTGACCCGCAGGTCTTGGATCGGAACTCTTCTGAGCCTAACGTCGCCGAAGAAACGAGCTCAAGTAAAAACAATTTATGAAAGTATTATTGGTAAGATCAGCAGTACTACAATAAAATAATTTGGCCTTAATTTTTATTGATTGATTGTTGTAGAAGCCCTCGGCGATGAGAGTGAAAACAATGGTTTACATAAATACCTCATTATTGGCCTAGCTACTGCTGGACCTCTTTTTTTACTCGTGATTGTGACTTCTATAGGCTTCGTCCTGTATTACAGGCGAAGGATCACAGATTTGGAGATGGAAGTAGTTGCCCTGACCAACCAGGAAGTAAAAGAATTCTTTGATGGAGATAAAAATGTTAAGGAAGATGATGCACATGCATTAGTTCAATCCTTGCCGTTTGTCAAGGATTTTGAAATCCCTAGAGATCAAATTATTTTGGGTAATAAATATATATATACATACCATTATATAGAGATTTGGCATAGTAAAAATTATTTAATTTTTATTTTTTTAAACATTTTGTTTTGTTTCCAGCCCATGACAAGGGAGTGATTGGCTCCGGACAATTTGGCAACGTGATTCATGGATTGGTCCGACTGTCCAATAGGGACCAAACAGTGGGCGTAGCCATGAAGATGGTCAAGCCCAACTTGGAAGTTTCTTATTTTAAAGCCTTTCTCGCGGAAGTTAAAATTATGGCTTACCTTGGAAGACACGAAAATATCGTTTCACTCATTGGAACCTGTACAACAAATATTAAAAATCGTCAGTTAAGCCGCAAAAGACACTTTTTACTAAAAATTTAAGAAGCACAAATAAGATATTGAAAATGATTGCAGTTTACAACAAAATATAATTTTAAAACATTTTAGGGGAAATATTCATTGCTATGGAATTTTGCCCACTGGGAAATCTCCACGACTACCTGAATAAAAACAAAAAGAAGTTTGTCACTGGCAACTCACGTAGCTCCTCAAAAGTCGGGACTATGTACTTCTCACAGTTGAAACGAAAAACGAGTAACATCAATCAAGATAGCCTTTTAAAGGACATGCCAAAAATTGATGGTAAAACTATAGTAACGCTGGATTTACTTAATTGGTCCAAGCAAATTGCTAATGCCATGATTTATATTGCTGAGAAAAAGGTGAGTTTTTATTTTAATCCATAAAAATTTAATTTATAACACAATTTAAAGGACGATACTTGTATTAAGGTCGCAATTAATACTTCACACAGGTAATCCATGGTGATTTGGCGGCGCGAAATATCCTTCTTACAGAAAATCGGGTGGCTAAAATCAGCGATTTTGGACTCTCCCGCCAATTTTTGAATTATGAAAACTACATGAAAACTTCCAAGGTAATACAAATACAAACAAAAAGCCGAGCGCAATATAGCATAGTACAACGCTGGCCGAGTCTAGTTGGGCTAGACTAGTGAATAGCGACTAGACTAGACTTTTCAGTTTTTTGGCCTGTTTTACTAGACTAGGCTATCAATTTGTGAAAAAACCGTGAATAGACTTGACTAGACTGGCAAGAGCGTTGGAACAATGATGACTAGACTAGACAATCAAGAGCCTTGGATCAAAATGACTCGACTAGACTAGCAAGATCCTTGGAGCAAAATGACTAGACTACCCACGATTCATTTTCCCTATGTTAAGGGATAGTCAACTGACTAAGTAGACTCGGCTTTACTAGGTTAGATTTTGTGTTGACTAGACTAGACTATTTCTGTCCGGAAAAAAATGTTACTAGACTAGAATGACGAATGCGTACAAAATAAACGATTAGACTAGACTAGCAAAGCTTTTGCCCAGCCTTGACGTAGTAGGCTTAAAAGAAATGCTCAATTATTGCAATTTCCATCACAGACTCCCGTACCATGGCGCTGGCTATCAATTGAAGCGATGAAGGAAATGAAATTTTCGGTGGCCTCCGACATCTGGGCCTTTGGTGTAACTCTATGGGAGATTTTTTCATTGGGCGAAACGCCTTATGGTGCTTGGACCTATGATCTGTTTTTCGTGGATCGACTATGTGCTGGAGATAGACTCCTTAAGCCAACCCATGCCAGTCATGAGATGTATATACATCCTTTACACTGGGAACACTTAATTCAAAAATAAATTATTGTAAAACGTTTTAAAACAAAAGTGACTATATTTAATTTGATTTGTGTGTAACTATCCATTTATTTACAGATATACCTTATTATGTGCGTGTTGGCAGAAGGAACCCAGCGATCGACCATTATTTCAAGAGATTTACAAGAGATTAGAACAATGTATTGCCAACCCAATTCCTTTCAGTTTTAATGCTGTCGGCAAAGTTAAAGTTGGGTTGCCAAGTAAACCACTTTCGCCCCTTAAGGCAGTGGAAGAAACACCATTCTAGTATAGCATTTTGAATTAAACATTGGCTGTACCTATGTACTGTAGATACACAATATGTATGTACATATAGCATCCAGATCTATCTTACAACTAATTTTTTATGCAAACAAAAAACAATTTATTACGACAATATTATGGATAGAATTGTGGTGTGACTTTTAATCTGTATTAAAACTTTCCTGCTATGTTCCGTTACAATATGTATACAATTCCATTCCTATTAAATTTGTTGATTGGCTCATTAGGTCATCACCGCCACTTGTGTCCTTAGACTATCCAGGAATTATTTTTGCGACATTTCCTCATGACGCATATCCCACCACAAAATTGGCCTACAATCACAAAAACATTCTGCGATTACAATTGACGTCATATATCTCAGTATTTGTCTTTCCTATGCATTGAAAGTTCACGCATAATTTTAGACAATTACATTAGTTTAAGGCCTGGCATTGCACAACAGAACTTTCCACAAGTTGAACATGCACTCCAGTCTGGGATTAATTTGCCTGTATTTTGTGTACGCAACAGCTACTAGCTTACGCGTACAAGATTCCCGACTAAAAGGAATTCTAAGCCCAGATGCCTTGGTAACCTTGACACACCCTGCAGTGAACGGACATGGAGGTAAGTGCCTGTTTTTACCAAAGTTTTTATTCACTGAAAGAAGAGTGCAGTGGTAATTATTACAACTTTTGAAATCATTTTTTTAATATTTTTTAAACTTAGTTTACAGAACACGCCGCCAGGTGTCGCAGGACGGCGAACCTCCCCAAAAATGGAGCCATGAGCGCTTCAACCACCGGCATAACCTAACAAGGGTTTACTTAAACACTGCAGAACATTTGGCGGTCTACTTTGACTCGAAATTGAAAACGAACCCAGAGTGGCTCTTTAGCTTCACGGCCCAAGCTTGGGCATTTATGACTAAAACATATGGCCCCCTTGGGTCAGATCCTTACCTTTACGTTATAATTTATGAAAATGAGCACTACAACTGTCGCCGAAGGTATTCTTTAGACCCTCAAAATAACCCGGGCCACCACAATGTTTTAGATTGTGGTTCAGCTGAATGGATGGTGGCTAATAGTAGAGCTAAACTAATAGACTTGATTACTAACCACCTAGCTTTCTTCGTAGAAATGTCGTCAAATGGGCGGTTTGGGTCCCCATCTTCTAGCCTTTGGACTTACGTGCCGTCCAATGGGCTTACGGCTTGGGCAGACATTTTCACTTATGACGTCTACACGAGTTTGAAATTAGCGGGTGATTCAAATCGCTATATGGTGGATCGTATGGCTAAGGAATATGAAAATCCTAAGCGGTTTACCAATTGGTTTAAGGCATGGTTTGTCCCCATTCACACAAAGTATGGCGGCTCCCAAGTCCTTAACAAGTACTTTCAACTTTTGTCCGAATATTTCCCCACGAATGGGATGAACGGCGGCGTCCATTCGGGTTCTTTAAAAATGGGTGGCTTCGTCCACTTTTGGTCTGGGGCAGCAAAGGAAGATTTATCCGGACTGGCGAAAACTGCTTTTGACTGGAATGGGGCGTATCAGGAACAGCTGGATCAAGCTATTGTTGATTTTCCTAATGTGCACAAATTGTACAATTGTAAGGAATTTTAGCCACTTTTTAATTGTTTTTAATGGAAAATATTGAATATGCATTGGTAATATTTCCATATAAATTATAAGATTCTTTTATTTTGTAGGTAGTAACTGTGCCACAGAAGGCCAAGCGATTCAAGAGCGTAAGAAATCAATTTATCATAATTTATTATTATTTCAAACCATCAAATATTATTGTGTTCTAAAAAGTAACGGTGTGTTTGAAACTTTAAGGAAACAAGCTGATAACCATTAGCGTCCCAGTGATTGCCTTAGTGGTTTTGGTAGCGACCGCTCTCATAATTTATTACAAGCGAAGGTTTCAAAATTTGAAAATGGAAATTACTGCACTGACAAATCAGGACGTAAAGGAATTTTTTGAAGGGGACCCAAATGTAGATCCAAATGAAGTCATGACCTTAGTTGAGTCAATGCCTTTTGTGAAGGATTTTGAAATCCCAAGAGATCAAATCATCTTAGGTCAGCCATATTGATCTTACTTCAAGTGTTTTACTGTGTAATAGTAAGCGTGAAATTGTAATTTAATCTAAATTACAGCCCCTGATAAAGGAGTGATTGGATCCGGACAGTTCGGTTCCGTTATCCACGGGCTCGTTCGCTTAACCACAAGCGATAAGACGGTTCCTGTAGCCATGAAAATGATGAAGCCAAACATAGAAATAGGATATTTCAAAGCTTTTCTGTCCGAAGTTAAAATTATGGCTTATTTAGGAAAACACGAGAATATCGTTACACTCATTGGGACTTGTACCACGAACATCAAAAATGGTTGGTAATATATGGCAAATCTCAATTTTATTATTGCTTTAGTAAGATTTTCTCAGAAATTTTGTAATTTAACTGTTACTTTTTAATTAACTTTAGGTGAGATTTTTATTGCGATGGAATTTTGCACACTTGGGAGCCTTGGAGACTATCTAAGCAAAAACCAAGGGAAATTTCACAGTACTGAGTCCTTCAACACCTCGAGTGTCGGTAATATGTATCTGTCTCAAGTAAAAGGAAAAACCGTAGGTTCTCCTGAAAAATCTAGTGAGAGCGACTCAAGTGAAAGCGATGTAAATACAATAACCACACAAGATTTGCTTAGATGGTCCCAGGAAGTGGCCAATGCAATGGTGTACATTTCCGAGAAAAAGGTGATCTTCACTAGAAACAAATGCTACTCAACTACGAAATCTTGTTTTTAAAGCTAAATTGTAATCATTAATAAAAATGCGGCAGGTAATCCATGGTGACTTGGCCGCCCGAAACATTCTTCTGACAGAGAATCGCGTGGCTAAAATCAGCGATTTTGGACTCTCCCGCCAATTTTTGAATTATGAAAATTACATGAAAACTTCCAAGGTATCATGTCCACCCTAAAATTAAGTAGTTTTTAAACTTATAGAATAATCTGTATGGAATCCAATTTATTTATTTTGTAATTTGTAGACTCCTGTACCATGGCGCTGGCTAGCAATTGAAGCCATGAAGGAAATGAAGTTTTCAGTCGCTTCTGACGTTTGGGCCTTTGGTGTGACTTTATGGGAGATTTTCTCATTGGGTGAAACGCCTTACGGTGCTTGGACCTATGATCTATTTTTTGCCGATAAATTAATTACTGGGGATCGGCTTCTTAGACCAACATATGCGAGCCCTCAGTTGTAAGATTGTACATCAGTTCTACAGTTTAGTTAGTTGTTTGTGTATTTATGTATTGTATATTGTCCCTGTGGGTGTACGTTACATTTTCTTGTGATGTTTAGATACGCTTTGCTCCTTGACTGCTGGCAGAAGGAGCCAGAAAACCGACCGACATTTCGAGAGATTCGCCGGATTTTGGGAGAATGTATTTCGAAGCCGAAACTATTCGGTTTCAGTGGATTACGGAAGAAGTCATCTTTTAAACCCACGTCCCCACTTAAAAAGGAATATGAAACTAAGTTTTAATTTCTATTATCAAAAGGGCTGAAAATAATTCTTTCATTTAAATATATGTACATAGTGTAACCGTTATGTTATAGCCATTACAAAATAACCAGTAAGATTCCAATAATAAGTATGTATACCACTAAAACTGCAGTAGTTATTAAAAGTGTAATAGATTTTCGATTTATTAATTTACTGGGAAGATTGGAGTTAAAAATAGAAAGAATGCCAGCCAGGCCGAGAGACTGGTAACGGCCTTCACTCGGTAAAAATTAGACAACGCAGTACCGGTAAACGGTGGTTATTTAAACCTGTGGGGAAACTAGACTTAGAAAATGTAACCAGTACGGCTGAAACAACAGCCACTGCTAGAAGTGGCTTTAATTCAAGAAACCTGTATCTGATACGTACTATTTGACTGCAGTGTTACCGATTTGCGGTTAAATCATTTTTGCTGTGTTGAAACTACTTTTTTACGTATTAATGTAAATATAATGAGAATTTAAGCATGGTTTTCAAGTTAAGTCAGATTTTGCAAAGTGGTGCGCGGCGCGAGCACTGCGCACTCAAGCAGTAAAAAGTGAAAGAACTAGCATTTCTAGCTTTAAATCGTAGCCACAAAGTTGTATACTGAAGAGCGTTACTTTGCCTCAAAAGTTTTAGCTACGCTTCACATTGCGTACAAAAATAAATGTCAATATGCTTTGGCGGCTGATTTATAGTTAGTAAAACTGGATGTGTGTAAGTTTGCATAATAACATTCAATATACTGCTACTGAATAACTTTAAATAAACTTTAGAAAGCCTTATGTGATAACTGAATCAGATGAATGAATCGTTGGGGATGGGGTAACCCAAAAAAGTGGGACACCACAAAAAAACGTTATTTAAATTATTATTGATAATGCGTGATTATGATAGTGCTATTTCTATGACTCCCTTTATTATAGATGTCCATCATTGAAAATCAGTATATTGTAGGCTTAATGATTTAACCCGATAATAAAGAAATTTAAACTCAAACCCCTTCGGCTAAATGTTCAAGCATGTTGGGGCTCCTAGGTTTCTTATTGCCTTTGTAATACTCGAATGTATGTAGATCCGTCCGTAAGACGGGCTGCCACACTTAACGATTATAGATATTTATAGTTTCAAATCATAGCCACACAATGGTATATTGACGAGCTTCATTTTGCTTTAAAGCTTTTAGCTAGACGCCACATATCGTTTAAAATATAAAAAATAATACGCCAATGTTCTTTTAAAAGAACCTGGATACGTGTCACTTTCCCTCCTTATTCTTATTACCCACACTATTTGTATGACTTGCCTTCGGCTAAATGTTCAAACATTGCAGAATTTCTAAGTTTCTTATTGCCTTTGTAGTGCTCGATACATTTGTGAGATACACCCGTCCATAGGACGGGCTGCCACAATTGTTACTCTATCTATTTCAGATTCCCCAGTAATTTCTTTCTTTTTATCCTTAACAAAATATTTCTTTTGCATAGTAGATAGTTGTAATTCTTTAGAGTACATACATAGATGGAGCTCCGAACGCAATTATTTAACCTTTTCGAAACGGTAATGTATGTATTTAGTTTTGAATGTTTTAGAAAATCGTAATTTCTAGTTTTTTGAAAAATTGTTATTTACTAGATTTCGCTGTTTTGCAAAGGTCTTATTTACTAGTTTTGACCGTTTTGAATAAGTGTTATTTGCTAGTTTTGACCGTTTTGAAAAAGTTTTACTTACTACATAGTTGGGAATGCTTTGGGACAGTATGAAAATGATGGGATCAGAGTGAATTAATAATAAAGGACTGTAGTCTGAGTATCCCGAGTGAAGTAGGGTTACAACCAGTTTTATTTTCATTGGTCCAATTATCAAAAGAACTTTGCATTTATTAATCATTCACCATCTTCGAGGGGAAGAAGTCGGAGGAACTTTGGTGGACCTTGTTCTAGCTCGTAAAGTTGGGCTGAACAATTAAATATACAAGAGACTAACAAAGAAACGGTTTTGGCGGATTATTTCCAAACAAAACAGCAACATTGTGAAACAAAAGTGTGACTAGAGATCCTTGGAATCAAAAAATGATTTGTGTTGACATTACCTGCGTCACTATTCTCACTATACAGTTACGTGAGCTGTACCAATAATTATAACAGACGGAAGATTCCGTGTACTAAATAATAGTATGTTACGGTGGCAGCAATATTTTTGCGAATGAGCGTATACGCTAGTTCCTTGTATCACTACTTGTGGTTTCCTCATGGTTGTGACGGTTATACATATAATTATATGCATAGTACATGGTTTTTCTTCATTCATTCATTGAACCGATGACCACAACAAACGTACGTGCTTCACGTTCAGTTATTGTTTTGCTATAACGTATGTATCCATTTCATTTGAAAACCTACACTACTAACAGTAAGTCATGATAGGCAAAATGATGATTTCAACGAAAAATCGTCATCTGATTACGCTTTAAACACGTCATACAAATTACTTGTTACTTGTTAACTCCGTAGGCTTGCTACCAACGTCAAAAATTACTACTGCTATCATACTAGCTTGCATGTTAAGCCTACTGCCCATTGTACAGAAAACAATTGGTAGCATCGAAAACATATAACAAATTAAGCTACAATTATTTAAAATGCTATCTACAAATCCAGGCTGTTTACATTTTTGTATTGTTACTAATATTTTATTAGTAGCTTTTTCTCAATTAAGTGCCACATTTGGAGCCCCAATAGAATCTACTGTGCACACTCAGACAATTGACACTTTAGCAAAAAATTCAACCAAAAATTCAAAACCTGCGTCCTGGAAAAATGGTAAGCATTTATTTATCACGCACTTACCGTAAAATCTCTAATAGAACGCCCGCGTACTATTTCATTCAGCTCCTACGACCCCAGTGTACAATTAGAGACCCGCGCATTAATCGAGACCCGGGTATTATTCAAACTAACCGTTTTACTGCTCTGAATTTAGTTGAAATAAACATGCTAAAAACAAGAATTTTGACACTTTTAAGAGACTTAAAAGTATGCGATATTTAATTCAAGCTATTCGGTGGCTAAAAAGTTAGGTTTTACACTAATTTCTGTACATTTAAACACTGAAAATACTTCCGGTGACCCGCGTACTTTTAGAGACCCGCGTATTAATGGAGACCCGCCTAGTAAAAGAGAATTTACGGTACGTATTTTTCGGAATAAACTGCTTCAAGAAAATATTGAATTCATTTTTAGATTCTACCGTCTACAAGCGTAGACCTAAACGGCACATGTATCCAGAGCCTCCATCGCTGTGGAAAGAGAATTGTACCGTATCTGGCAGTCATCACAATCAAAATCTGACGCGGGTTTATTTGAATACGACGAACTACGTTGCTGTTTACTTTGACCCAGACGTGAATCCGAATGCCACGTGGTTATTTGATTTTACTTCTAAAGCCTGGGCTTACATGACCCAAACATACGGAGATTTCGGCCCAGACCGTTACATCTCTCTTATATTGCATCAGGGGAAATACAAACGGGGTCATAGGGGGCACTCCCTCTTCATAAAAGACAATAATTGTTACGACAAGCTCAATGTTATAGATCAAAGCTCCCTACGACCTAATGCTTGGCAGAACTATAACTGTACGACTATGGGTGAGGAAATGGATCTAGTCACGCGGCATCTCGCCTATTTCGTCGAATTTTCTTCAAAGGAACGTCGAAGCTCCCCAGCCTTTAATGTGTGGAAAGGACAACTGCATGAAGATACAGCCTGGGCTGACATTTTTACTTACGACATTTACAATACTTTGAATTTCACAAAACAGGCTCAGCGTATCAAGAATAGTAAATTGACCAAAAGCGAAAGTTACCCCAAGAAATTCACATTTTGGTTCAAGGACTGGTTCCTTCCAATTTATGAAAAGTTTGGGGGAAATCAGGTTTTAAATGAATACTTTTCCATCTTACGGGATCATTACCCCCATAAATTAGGCGTGTACTTTGAACAAATGGATCTGGGCAGTTTCATTCATTTCTGGTCGGGAGCGGCAAAATCAAATTTAGAGGAATTGGCAATGAATGCCTTTGGATGGAATGACACTTACCAGAAGCAGCTTAAGCAAGCCAGAATACAATTCCCGGGGGTCTACCAGATGTACCAGGGTAAGTTAATAAATAAAGACAAAAAAAGAAATAAGTGTGAGTTAAAAAGTTTTGATAATAAAATGAACCTTTGGAGCAGCTAGTAGATCACAAACACCACCTACTATTCCACCTACCCTCAAAAGGGAAACAGCACAAATTGGATCCGTTGACAGTTTAATGGAAAATTCAACGCACCCGCATTCTGGAGCTATAATCGGTGTAAGCGTAGCAGTCGCAGTTTTTATACTGATCTCAGCAGTAGCTATTGTAGGCCTTATTTTCTATAAGCAAAAGATCCGTAAGTTACAAAACAAAATTCGCTGCTTAACCAAAGAAGAAGTTAAGGAGTTTCTGGACGGGACAGCTTCAACTGCCCACAGGGTCAGTGCTTACAGCTGTGGTGCAACTAGTAATGCTGAGAGTTTGGGGAATGATTTGGTTCAGTCAATGCCCTTTGTTCAGGATTTTGAAATTCCAAGGGATCAGATTATTCTAGGTAGGCCATTCAGTCTATGAGCAATTTTTAACCTTTACAATATGGCAATTTTTGTAGTTTTGACTTTTAAAAAAATATTATTCTCTTGTTTTGACCTTTTTAAAGTGTTTTTTCCTTGCTGCGAGTGTATTTGAAAATGTTGATTTCTTGTTTTGACCTTTTTGAAAGTGTTGATTTCTTGTTTTGACCTTTTTAAAAGTGTTGATTTCTTGCTTTGACCTTTTTGAAAGTGTTGATTTCTTGTTTTGACCTTTTTGAAAGTGTTTGTTCCTTGTTGCGAGTGTGTTTGAAAATGTTGATTTCTTGTTTTGACCTTTTCAAAGTATTTGCTATTAGTTGTGAATGTTTTTGAAAATACTGTTTTCTAGTTTTGTCCTTTTGAAAAAGGTAATTTGCATAATACACACTTTTGTAAAGCGTCCGTTCTATGTCTTTCCTGTTCCGAATAGGTTTTAAAAACTGTATTAACAATTAAAAGTTGATTCATTTCAGCCCACGACAGACTTATTGGCTCCGGTGAGTACGGCAGTGTCATCCATGGATTCGTTCGTCTAGCCGAGCACAATCAGCTGCTCTCAGTTGCTATTAAAACAGTGAAACCAGACGTTGATATTCTCTCCTTCAAATTAATGCTCTCAGAAGTTAAAATAATTGCGTATTTGGGGAGGCATGAGAACATTGTGGGTTTGGTAGGAACTTGCACGGCCAACATTAAAAATCGTTAGTACATTTACATTACTGTTAAAGCAGTGATTCATTTCAGTATTTTTTAAATAACTATAAATTGTAAAACAGTTACAAATATCGGATTTACACGTTAGCTCACTCACATCTTCATTTGAATTGCAGGCGAAATTTTCATCGTAATGGAACTATGTTCTCTAGGAAACCTTCATGATTATTTAAGAAAAAATAGGGAACATTTTAAAAGCACGTCACGGTATGAAAATAGCTCTTGTGACACAGTTTGGTTTTCTGACTCGTCACTGTCCAGTGAGCCTGAAATAGCGATGAATAGAATAACCGCTTTTGACTTAGTGGAATGGTCACAAGAAATTTCTTACGGTATGATGTACCTAACAGAAAAAAAGGTTTGAATTCAATTTAATTTCGGTTGTAAAGTTCGTCTGTTTACCCACGTTTGCAAAATAAGATAAAAAAAACAACCAAACATTTTTGAAAACGTAAAGTTTAATCATAATTACTGTACATAGGTAATCCATGGAGATTTAGCGGCCCGAAATATTCTTCTAACAGAAAATCGCGTCGCTAAATTAAGTGACTTTGGATTATCCCGCCAATTATTAAACTATGAACATTACACGAAAAAGTCAAAGGTCAGTTTACTATAACGAATAAAAAACAGTGATAGTTTGTGCAGTAAAAAGAAATTAAAATTTGAATTACAATACAGACCCCTGTTCCATGGAAATGGTTGGCGATTGAATGTCTGAAAGAAAGGAAATTCTCTGTAGCCTCTGATGTTTGGTCCTTTGGCGTGACGATGTGGGAAATTTTTTCGTTGGGCGAAATTCCATATGCTGGCTGGACATATGATTTTCAATTTGTGAATAGACTTGTCACAGGAGATAGACTTGGGTGTCCTCCGTATGCCAGTGAAGAATTGTAAGCTTTACTAAAATCAAAATGTAGGCGTAGATGGCAAAATGGCGCGTGTCCAACATTGTATAACAAAAATCTGACGCAAGGGCAAATGTCTACAAGACGCAAATGGCGCGAACCTTTAAAATATGAAAATGACGAAATCCGTGCTGCCCAAATTTTTCGCTAGTCTAGTCAAGTCTAATCACGTTCAAAATCAAAGGCAGCTAGTCTAGTCTAGTCAAGGCACACTGTTTTCGAGGCCTGCCTAGTCTAGTCTAGTCTACTCTTACACAAAATCTACCCTAGTCAAGTCTGGTCTAGTCAACTAGTCAGCTATCCCTTAAAATGGGAAGAATCGTGGCTAGTCTAGTCTAGTCGAGTCATTTTATTCTGCGCCTCTTGCTAGTCTAGTCTAGTCAAGTCACAAGTATTAAAAGAGTCAGCTAGCCTAGTCTAGTCAAGTCAGGCGGACGAAAAAAGCCGAAAAGTCTAGTCAAGTCATATTCATCTAGGCAAGTCAGACTATACAATAGGGCAGCACTGGACGAAGTATTTTCCATTGGTCGTAGCACGTGCACATATGCTGCGGGTGCTGTTCACATGCTAATAAAAAATGTAAATCGAGGTTTTGAACCTTTAAAAAAAACATAAATCGAGACTTTACAGGGTTTGAAACGAGTAAATCGAGGTCATTTACGTTGTATGTATTTTTCAAAAGGTGTAAATCGCGGTTGTACATGTTTAAAAAAAGTATAAACCGAGGCTTTGAATGTTTTTAAAAAGTGCAAATCGATGTCTTTGATGTTTTAAAAATGTCTAATTCAAGGTTTAACTTGTTTCCAAAATAGTAAACGGAGGGTATACTTTGTCTTGAAAATAGTAAGGCAAGGTTTTTGTACATTTAAAAAAGTAGCAATCGAGGTTTTGAATAATTTTACAAAACGTGATTTACGGTATTGGATGTTTTAAAAACACTAAATCAATAAATATTGATTTGGTGTTTTTAAAAAAATTGGATTTTGCGGTTTCAAAGTTTTTAAAATGTTTAAATCGAGATTTAGCCTGTTTTTAAAAAACATAAATTGAGGTTATTCACGTTTTGTAAAATTGTAAATATTAGTTTTTACATAATTGTGGAGAGCAATTTTAATCTATGTTGGCAAAATATTAAGATCTTTCAGATTTTGGCCCGTCACTTTGCGTCTTAACATATTTGCCTACGTGTCACTTTGACTTTACAACAATTTTCAATGTACATCATTTTGCATCCTACGCAGCGATGCCCGTCGAATGTTCTATTTTTAAAAGTGTTTTATTGATGCGTTAACAAACATTGTAATATAGTATGCTCTGAATCGCCTATACTTTGTTACTATAGATACCAGTTAATGCTTGACTGCTGGAGTGTTGAGCCAAATGCGAGACCCTCTTTTGAACAAATCCATAACGTTTTTGAGGAAATCCATTCCAAGCCGTTCAGATTTCTTGTGAAAGCAGCAGATGATCTGGAGGCTGACAGCTCGAAAAATGATATCTTGTACAGTACCCTACTTGAATGCGAAAGCTGTCTGTAAAAAATTCTACTGTCACTTAAAATGATGTAATAATAATTCTTGTTGTGATTTTATGTACGACTCACTTATTGTCAGTCGTTTGTCTGTATCTCTATTATCTAATTTTGCTCGTTTATACATACGTGCATGCATAACGTGAACTAAGAATCAAAACTGCCTACCGTAAATCCTCTAATAGAACGCCTGTGTACTATTCC
This sequence comes from Dicyrtoma fusca, assembly GCA_034695205.1. Taxonomy (NCBI): domain Eukaryota; kingdom Metazoa; phylum Arthropoda; class Collembola; order Symphypleona; family Dicyrtomidae; genus Dicyrtoma; species Dicyrtoma fusca. The sequence continues at coordinate 20,008 of JAQFZC010000852.1, read as the reverse complement.
ATTCAGCCCCTCGGACCACCGCGTACAATTAAAGACCCACGCATTAATAGAGACCCGCGTATTATTCAAACTAACCGTTTTACTACTCTGAATCTAATTGAAACAAACAGGCTAAAAACAAAGAATTTTGACACTTTTAAGCGACTTAAAAGTATGTGTCATTTAATTCAAGCTATTCAGTGGCTAAAAAGTTAGGTTTACACTAATTTCTGTACACTTGAACACTAAAAATACTTCCGGTGACCCGCGTACTGTTACAGACCCGCGTATTATTAGAGACTCGTGCATTATTCCATTTAGGCCCTCAGACCCCCGCGTACAAATTCAGACCCGCGAAGTAAAAGAGGATTTACGGTATATTAATTCAAAAGTCAATCGGGGTGGTTTGGTCATTTGGCGTTGTAAACTACCATGTAAACCATGAATACGACGATTAGTATTGTAAGGTCATAAAAAGTTCTGCGCTGTTATCACTTTTCCTAGGAATGGTATCATTTTTTGCAAGAAAATAATACCAATACCAGTTCACTACTTACGGTCTGGGTCAAACTCAAAGACAAGTCATCAAGTTTATCACGAGGCACTACATATTTGATTCTTAGGAAACCAGGCTTTGAAAGTAATATATATATATATATGTATATTACATCTCTGGTTCAATAATCTAACTACAGCTATAACTTATCTAACTGTTCCGATAAAAAGTAGGTATTTGAACTCCAGGAATTAAACGTCTAGCGTAATACTGTATAAAAGAAAAGATTGTAATATTTCAAAACTACTTCTACTTGCTAAGAAGGTAAAGACGTGACTCGTAAAAAGAATTATATTTGCTCTATTAATCCAAATCATATATGTAGCAATTTTTTAATCGCTCTCGCTGATCCCGTCAGCGGCAGGCAATAACTAATAGATACCCTTTATAATACACGTTTAAGGCTAGGAAAACTTCACTTGATAGTTTATTTCACTGATCGTGTCGTCTTAGCATTTTCAAAATCAAGAACAAACTAGTCTTAGAAACGAGTCATCTCTTGCATTGCAAAACCGAAATCTTTCCTCTCCAATAATCTGAATTTCATCACTACAAAAAAATCCAAAACAATAAGGTATGAAAATAAATTATTTTATTTATTAAATAAATATAATTTTATTACTAAAAAACAAGTACCTTGGTACATTTCTCTAAAATGAACCTCGAAAAATGTTCACCATTTTCCTATTTTATATGCAGATGTATGTACATTTTCATGTTTACGTTTTTGACAAAGTTCAAATCATGTATTTTAACAAATTAACGTATTTTTTAAACTGTAAAATCAGTTTTTATTTTTAGTGTTCATCTATTTTAAAAAGATACTTTTACCTGCTGACCTTGACTTTTAGGAGACGCTAAAAAAAAATTAACCAGTGTAAAATTATTCATTGAGTATTTTAAAAATGTCAAAACGAGGGAATAATTGATTTCGTATTCCGTTCATATTTAACCTATTCGCAACTGGGGAACTATGGAAAGAATGCTTTACAAAAGTGCTTCATTCTATAAATGACACTTTTTCAAAACAGTCAAAACTAGTAAATGACACACTTTCAAAAGGGTCAAAACTAGTAAATGACACTTTTTCAAAACAGTCAAAACTAGTAAATAACACTTTCAAAATGATCAAATGTAGTAAATAATGTTTTTTCAAAACGATCAAAACTAGTAAAAATGACACTTTTTCAAGACGGTCAAAACTAGTAAATGACACTTTTTCAAAAACCATCAAAACTAAGTATATTGCCGTTTCGAAAAGGTTAAAATACACTAAATTCAAATTACATTTACTACGTGATGGTCAATCAGTATTCACGTTGCTTTATCTTTCTAAGATTTGCAATTATTTTTGCTTCTTTTTGAACAGTCATCAAGACTTGATCATCTCACTTTACACCAGTATTACTTTGTATTTGGTATACCTAGTCATTCAGTACAAGTTACTATGTAGTGTTAGGTTGCTATACTGTTAATGAATAAAAAGTGTAGCAATGTCGAACATACAACAAAGGGGTGGATTATATTAATAAAATGATGGCTGAATTGAAACTACAAAATTATAAATGTCATTTAATAGTAAGTTGTTAGCTTACTAAGAGTCGATTTATTAGTCACGGTCACGGTAAATACATAAATACAGATCAAAACTGTAGCAACGAACAAAAGATATATTTTAGTTTACGCTGTAGTAGCTTTTTTTTTATTGATATACTCACATTATCAATATTTGGAATTCATTAAAGTTTCTACTGATTTACAGTTAATAACTTTTCAATAATAATATTGTCATTTAAATGTGGATCAACTTGACTAGAAATTGATGACTTTTGTTGTTATTTGCAGGTACATATACATAGTTGCTATTCTTACTGCCATCACACCCACGCCTTAAACAATTAAATGTAGCGAAAACATGATCCTTAAAATGCTCTACAAATTAATCCTACTACTGCTGTTGCAAGCTCACCATTCTCTGCAAATGGCTGAGAATCCACGCTACATTACAGTCCCAGCCCTGGGCCGAACAGCCGAGTTAGGCTTCCTCTACGATGAACGCACTGATGAATTCCGTGAGGTAAACATTTTTCGACAGAACATCCCTCCGGATGCAATTAAAACGGTTCAAAAATCCCTGTCAAGCACCGCAACGGCCTTCATCAACACGTATCACGATCAATTTCGACTGTTCAAAATAAACGACAATGCTGCCATCAATATCCTATCTGGCTTAGTAGAAATAGAAGGAGGCTCATCAAGCTTTCTCCAAAATCAAAAAATCTATGGAAAAGGTCCACTAGGAGTACTGCTCTACCAGTATCAGTCGAGGAAACAAACACTCGAGATCTACTACGAAAGTCTAAAATCACTATACAGTTTGAATTTACTTCATCACAAGGGGGCTACACACGTGGTCACTGGAATTACGTGGGGCACTCAAATTGTCACTACGATCACAGCGCCTCCCTCAGTAACAGAAGCATTCGCCAGCTCAGGTTCGGAATCATCATTAAATCATCGAAGCATCCCCAGCAAAATTCATTACGAGTTTAAAAAGTTCAAGGGCTCATTGCCCACTAAGGGAAATGACACGTCAAACTTTACAATTTCGCTCTACAGTGACTTTTCCATCCCAGCAACAGTTCAACCAACAAACTACAAGTCCTTTCAAAATCTGCTGAGTCAAGTCCCACAATTGGTCGCAGCTGTAAACGATGGCTGGGGAATCCCCCTAGAATTCAAATTGACGCCTATTACTGTACTCAAAGAATATTTCAAAATCCCACTCAATGATGGCTCGACTAATTCTGCAGTACAGGTGGATGAGTGGATACTTAAATACATCCTAAGCATCTTTGATGAGATTGCCTCTGTAGAGGATCACCTTATCAGTTTGCAAAATGAGATCATTTCCCGAAAATTGTGCACATCTTCCAAAATGAGCTCAACTTTCAACAAACTAGTGACAAACTTTACCCTGGAAAAAGCAAAATTCACATCAAAAATAAAAGCCACTTTAACCGAGATTCGATCGGGGAAGCAGACAAGTAGTAGACTGTCTGCAATTACGGAAGAATACATTGATGGGGAATTCAGCTCTCACAATATAGAAATGAAGCTACCCGCATTCGATGAGCTTTTTGAAAAATTGAAATTCTGTGAGATGCTTCAGAGACAGTATCCTAACATTGAGCATATTACATCTCACTTAGATTTTAATTCAAAGGTCGATCAAAATTTAGACAAAATCGTGTATGTCCTCCTGCAGAAAAAGGGGCAGGATACTAATCTTCAAAATCACAGAGAAAACTTGAACACATTTTTGAATAGGCTGTACAGCCCTTACAATAAACTACTTTTTTTGGATTGTGACGCTGGCTTTGAGTTTGAAGTTGACACGTGTCAGTCATTAAACAGAACGGTGATTAAACAACTAATGATTGGCAAGGTAACGATTGAGGATGTTAATGCATACCTTTCAGAGACGCCTTCAAACCCATTGGAAACGGAACCTCGTACCATGGAAGCCATTGGCCGTTTTGCAAAACTTGGCCAACTCTTTGACGCTCGAACTGACACATTTTTAGAAAACTCACTTTTGCCCTCTGGTTCGGGTTCAAACAGTGCCGCCTTAATCCACTCAATTGCGAGCAACAATGGAGAAGCAAAGGAAATTTCGACAGATAATGTTCGTGAGAGGCTCAAAGCTATCCACGTGGACGAAGAGCTTCAATTCAGTATCCTTGCCAACCTATTTCCTCTGACACGTAGCGGGAAATATTTTCAAGAAGCTACACTAGCAAGCCCAATCATCCTGGATACCCGGTACAAAGGTTTTGAAGAAATCCGCATGGACGACCCAAAGGTACGTCAATCCCTTGGACCCCAAGTTATCGAACAACTACAAATCCAAGCCACACACTTTGTAAGCAAAATTGAACGTGGATTCAAGTCAATCATTTCCTTTGAAGATCAGAGAAAAAATAGTGGCTCTGAGCCAACTTTTGCAAAATGCATTAAAGCACTAGCACATGTTTTTGACAGTTTGGACGTTACCATGGGAATCTCACCACCAATGTACAACCACACGCACAACGCCTGTGGAATATTTAGAGACAATTTAATGATTAAAGTCCATTCGGACATTCAAGAAGCCACTTTTGAGCCAAGTACCTTCGAGAATATAGACCAACTTTTAACCTATGCAACAAACAAGTCCTTGCCTCAACAGACCCAGCAAAATTTTGGGAAAGGTCAACCCTTGACCTACACACTGTACCCCATTGAGCGGCTTCAACGGCAACTTGGGATTATTGGCGAGCGAATACCCTTTGGATCCCTGAGAAATGAAGATCCCTCGCCATACTTTGAATTTCTTATGCGAATCCCTGCTCAAAAATTAAAAATTGAAACCCTGTCTCAAGTCATGGCTAGGAATAGTTGTACATCCTCGACCGAGAATTCAGAAAAACTAAATGAAATAAGAACGTTTTACACTATAGAAGTAGAGGGCTTTAAAGAAGCGTTCAATAACTATACAAGACAAATAAAAGCAGGGCGAATAGCCAAGGAAGTACTGACAAACTACTGGACAGCTTTTCAGGAGAAGACTGTACAGTTTTCCATGGAGCTTGAAGACTTAATTACAAAACATCGTGATGGCTCATTTTTGTTTTGTCAGGAATTGGCGAGCAAAAATATCGTTTATCTGGCAGAAAATGACATAAATAATGCCGGAAATGAATTCTTTGCTAACTTGACCTCCGGATTTCCCCGCAGCTATGTTTTATACTACAAGCCTGCTTGGACTAATCTAAATGCGTACAAAGAATTGTGGGTCGAGCGAAGTCAAATATTTCTAAATCTAACTGAGGGTCCGGACGAAACAATTAGCCAGAAACTTTACGTTGTCAACTGCGAATTTAATTATCCTCATTGTAACACAACATATGTCCCGGTAATTCACGAGTATAGATATGGGAAGCTAAAAACCACGAACTTTACGTCCAGGGCTAAACAAGACAGTGTTTGTTACGAAATGGAGAGGAGGCTCTATAATAAAAATCCAATTATTGGTGGGAATTCTGCAAGCACTTCCGTTTTTAATCAAAATCAAACCCTGAAGGTTACTAGACTCGGTAAGAAATTGTGGCAGGTGCAGGTTATTACTGATGGTTTAAATGTCCTACAGTCCTACTTCAATCGTCGACGAAGAAGCATTGTGACCATGACATAATTTATAATGGTATTAGGAAGACCATAATGTCTTTTATTTAATAAGTCACAATGCCTTCTAAGGGGGGCCAGACTCACCCCACAATGCTTCTGCGCCGACGATGTATTATTATACATACATGGCTATATAGTTATGAAGTATGTAGTTTTCGTTTTGTTTTGTTGCCCACTTGTTTACACATACAGATTGTTCTGGGCCTACCTTCATTGACATCCCTAGCTTCCTCACACCTGGAGCATCGGCTTTGTTTGAATATAAACCCAGTGACGCCATTGGGAATGATAAGCAAGAGTGCCTATGGGCTTTGAATAATACACACAACTCCAATGTATACTCGTTCAAATTTAAAATTACGCTTATTTGCTCCGAATTTGAGGACTCGGAAAATTCCCTCTCGGTTGTGACATGGGATTTTAGTTCAGACAAACTATCGTCCTATGAGTTAAAGTAAGCTAACCTCTAAAATTTGCTTTTTTAAGTCTTTGTTTAAAAATTGTTGACTAATTGACGACATAACAAAAACTAATTACAGACATAACATTGAGTATAACCTAAACTCGGTCGTCCATGGACTATTTTTAAATTTCGTCACAAGCAAAAGTTACGACGTAGCTGGATTCCTAGTTAAAATTGACATTACTTCAGTCACAAGCTGGTCTAAAGTTTTCAAATACGTTTCCGCAAACACAATGACAGCAGGAAATGAGAAATTTGATTTCAATCAAGCCACGGAATCTACTTCGGTTTCTTTAGGCATGTTTTTACCGTCAAAGAGGCCTTCTACCACACTGACAGTTGACTATCTGTATGGGTATAAACATAGTTCTTGTGAGGTAAAGGATAGTTTGGATATGTACGAAATTCGGGGGAAACGTTCGCCCAACAGGATTACAAGGTACTTGTACTAAATTATTTTTATTAGCTGTGAATGCACTACCATTTAAGCAACCCGTTCGTATTTACTTACTTGGCTTGCACAGTAAGTAGTTAGTGCTTGTAGAAGCTACGAAGCATTTTTTAAGAAAAGCTAATTGCATTTATTTTTATTTTTCCTGTGTGTGTAAAGATTGTGCGGCGATCGCACCTCCCCAGTTTCCTATACAACAACATGTCATCCAGTCATTATACTCTTTTACAACTATGCTTCCAATAGTCGAAAGGGATTTCAAATATCTTGGAAATAATTTGCTTCACGAAACTTATCAAGCTTCTGAGAGTAAAGTCCACGTGTTACTTGAATTACTTTGTGTGATTACTACTCATTCTTAGAGCTTATAATTGTATGATGAGGAACCGTTTCACTTAATATGTACTCTTGTAATAATAAAATACACAATTCACTATTTCGAAAGACATTGAAATGATTCATTCACGTTAATTCTGTATGACATTGGGCATACATTTTAGGATATATCGCAAAAAGAAATAACATGGCACCTAAATTCCCCTTTACCTTTCCAAAGCATTTAGTTTTTACTTTTTCATTACAACGAAAGCAAAAGTAGAACACTGCTACAAATTTTCTCCAAGCAGACTCCTGAGGTGTTCAGTGAAAAGTCACTGAAAAATGAAATGCGAATCCCCAGCCGTCCAAATGCATGCAATCTTTTACGCAAAAACAATTCTCGCTCATTTCCTTTGAAACGTCTCTCAAACAATGAGTCTATTGGCATAAAATTAATCATCAAGTTCCCAACTCCACGTTTTGCCATTTGCTTAAGCAATTCCCTGGAGTGAATGCTAACTTTGGAATGTTGCGGAAAGAACCAAACAATGAGAAATATGATAAATACTGCCGAAATAGGAAAGCAAAGGTACACGAAAATATTTAAAGAATTGAAGGTTGTAATTGCCAAGTAGATGAAGAGAATCACAGAAGCCGTTATGGTGATGTTGAACCCTGGTGTAAAAATCCCTCCATTAAAATCGTTGAACAAAACCAAAAACACCTGGAGGTAAAGGTACTGTCGGGACGAGCCAGCCTGCGAGTTAGCTCATTAGGCCGACAGGTAAGTTTTTTTCTACACGTTACTTTAAAAGTTTAAAATTCGCGGTTTAGCATGGCTGGCAACCATTGGGTAAAAGTGCAGGTACTTAATGAGGGAACTCGCAGGCTGGCTCGTCCCGACAGTAGGCTTGAATGTCCAGCTCGGTTAGTTCCTTCCTTTTCCTTGAGTTGTAAAAACAAATTCAAAAATCGATTTAGTTTTCACAAATTGCTCATATAAGAGCTGTTGTTAAAGTTAATATTATAACTCTTTTACTTTAAGTGTTCTAGAGCCGTGTTGATCGTAAAGATGTGTGCTACCCAATAGCAGAAGAACAAAAGAAGTATTGTGAGACCCCAAACAGTCCAGCCAAGTTCCAAAAAAAAGCAAATGCAAAATAGCAAGTTATTTCCTTTCCACCCATCAGGAAGGACAGAGTACAGGTACGCTGAATCACTGGGTCGCCAGGCGTACATTCTCATCAAAGTGCATCCAAGCAGAATTTGCATTCGGCTCAAGTACAAGACCGACAGCATCACGACAAAGTGCGAGGCCCAGTGCTTATGTCCCATGCCAAGACCTACAGCGAGTTAAAAATAAGTTGAATTCTATTTAACAATTATTCTGTGTATTTGAATTCTAATAGAATACGTTACCTGGTGAAGCTCGAAATATAAAATCATGCTGATTTAACATGAGTACGAACTCCCTTGGCTTCATGTACACGGAAACTGCAAACAGAATGTTCAGAGCAGACACAATAATGTGTTCCACATGAATAGCCATTTCTGTTCCAAATTTCGAGTTTTGAAAAACCAGCAAAAAATGTAGACATTTGTATAAGGACATGAAAAGTAGTGTCCAAATGACTACGTGAAAAACAATCGTTTTCCATTTTTGCGGAAACATTTGGACTCGTAAGCTGTGTTGCTTGACTGTAGCTTTTGGATTGTCTGCCAGTTCAAATGGAATGCATTTGATGAAAGATGCAAACTTGTAAATTGCTTTTGAATTCTGCACAGTTTCTTTTACAAAAAAGTCCTCTAATCTTTCCCACCTGGTTTTAGAAAAGACTGCTTGAGAGGAAGGCAAGGCTGTAGGTTGCGGATTCGCGACTTGTTTTGTATTGTGTGTTACTTGAAGCATTTTTACTAAGTTCATTGTTGATGGTAAAGATTATTACTTCAATATGTATTCCTAATATACTTTAGCTGGAGAAAGTGATAACTTGATTTTAAATTAAAAAATGTTGATTTTTATTTAAAGCTTGTAGGCATTACGAATCTGACAAATAAAAATGTACAGTTGGCTTATAATAGGTGTATGAAGTTGAGTAGTATCGCCTAATCTAAATCCTTTTAGACAAACAAAAAATGGAAATATTGTCTCTCTTGCCCGAGCAAACCCATTAATAATTTTTATTCTTGAATAGTTTGAAAACTATAGAGTTTCTACCACGATTATTGACATCGTAATGATGTAGGTAATTAAGGAATGTCTGGGGAATAAAAGATTTGTGGAGGCAGCTTAATAAAAGCAATAATGTATGTAATTATCAAGTAAAAAAGCACGTTTCCAACCTCTGGGATTATTACCAATTACCAGAAAAAGCGGTCAATCCTATCGATATATTTTTTCGCGAGGTGAAATCCTTGGACTGGCAAACTACTGATGTCTCTTTGAAAGCAAAATAATAATAAAAATTTATATGATGGGTTAGTTTTTACGTCCACATAATGAAACAATTTAATTATTTAATTAAACTATTATCATTCTATCTTGGAGTATTTAAATTAGTTATGACTTAATTAACTCTTAAGGATAAAAGGATATTATCTGCATAGCACCTAAAGCAGTTTATATGTAAATCTACAACAGGTATGTATATATAGGTATTCATCAGCTATAAACTATGATATGATGTGGCTAAAGATAGCTATTTTTTACGTTTAACGTAAACGTTATTAAATGAGCTAGGTAAAACCAAAGCTAACACATTCCCGATTTTCCAGCACACAAAAACTACGTTTGTTCTTTCACTACCATTACAACGACAGCAGAAGCAAAACATTGTTACACAGTTGATCCATGCACACTTCTGAGGTGCTTAGTGAATAATCACTGAAAAATGAGATTCGAACGCCCAGCCTTCGAAATGCACGCACTCGTTTGCGCAAAACCAATTCCCAGTTATTTCGGCTTACATTTAGTGGCACAAATAGGTCTGCAAGTTCCCAACTGGCCTTCACATCCCCAACTTCACGTTTTGCCATTTCGGTAAGCAACTTGTTGGAGAGAATGCTTACTTTTGATACTTGAGGAAAGAACCAGACAATAAGAAATATGATGAACATTGCAGCAATAGGAAAGCATAGGTACACGAAAATATTTAGAGAATTGAATGTTGTAATCGCCAAGTAGATGTAGAGAATCACAGCAGCCGTGACAGTAATGTTGAACCCCGGTGCAAAAACCTCTCCATTGAAGCCGTTAAACAAAACCAAAAATACTTGGAGGTAGAGGTAGGCTTGAATGTTCAGCTCGGTTAAATCTTTCCTTTTCCTTGAGGTAGAAAATATTCAAACTATTTTGTATTTAGTTGCGATATTTTTTCTGTAATAAGTGTCGTTAAAGCATCAACTGTCTTACAATAAGTGTTCCAACGCAGCGTTGATTGTACAAATATGCGCAATCCAGTAGCAGAAAAACAAAAGAAGCATTGTTAGACCCCAAACAGTCCAGCCAAGTTCCAGTGCAAAACAGATGCAAAATAGCACGTGATTTCCTTTCCACTCTTCGGGAAACACAGAGTACAGGTAGGCTGATTGATTGGGTCTCCAGACGTACATTCCCATAAAGGTACATCCAAGCAGAATTTGCATTCGACTGAAGTACATGACCGACAGCATCACGACAGTATGTGAGGCCCAGTGCTTGTTTCCCATGCCAAGACCTTAAGAAAAGTTACAAATAAGTTTTGTTCCATTTTACAATCGTTTGCAATTCAAATATTTTAATTAAATACGTTACCTGGTGAAGCTCGAAATATAAAATCATGCTGATTCAACATGAGTACGCACTCCCTTGGCTTCATGTACAAGGAAACTGCAAACACAATGTACAGAGCTGATCCTATATAATATGTTCCACGTGAATGGCCATTTCTGTTCCAAATTTTGAGTTTGGAAAAACCAGCAAAAAATTAAGACATTTGAACAAAGACATGAAAAGTAGGATCCAAGTGGCTACGTGCCATAAAACCAACTTCCATTTCTGTGGGAAAATTTGGACTCGTAAGCTGTCCTGCTTGACTTTAGTGTTTGCAACAGCTGCCAGTTCAAACGGAATGCATTTGACGAACGATGCAAACTTGTAAATTGCCCTAGAATTCTGAATCGTTTCTTTTGCAAAAACGTCCTCCAATCGTTTCCATTTAGTTTTAGCTCTGACCTCTTGAGACGAAGGCAGGCGAGTAGTTCGGAAATCTGCATCTATCGTTTCATTTTGTGATACTTCAAGGATTTGGTCTATTTCCATTTTCCTTGAATAATTATATTAAAAAATAAATACCGGACCAAAAGCAGCTCAAGAGATTATGTATATTTGCATGTTCATGCTTTTAGACTTTTATAACATTCTTCAATGTTGGGCACCATATATATGTTACATTGTACTGGCGTTTTGAGCAATCTAAATTTAAAAATAAAGGAAAAATGGGGTTAGCTTTGTAACAAATGTGTGTGCAACGAAGTGAATGTAGAATCGAAGTGAGCACACAGCAGTAGTTTTATTTTAATCTAATTACAATCATACAACTCAAAAATATGAAGAGGGTATCTCTCCTGCCTCAATAAACAATCCAGCAACGTTAATTATTTAGACTAAATTTTTTTTCATAATAGTATATAAATGTCAGTTCAAGCTAGCAACTTAAAAGCTAAACTATAATAAGGAGTTATTTTTTTTATTATTTCTTAGCTTTTAATTCGATAATAAAAGGTAATATTTACGATATTTTGAACTACTATTATTCTTTTTGTCGTCTTGAAATCAATTAAAATAATTATTTTAGTAACAGCAGGGTTTGGTTTGCTTCAAAACAATTATAATCATAAACTGGTGTTTTTTTTGTTGTGTCGACTTAAACACTGAAAAAACCATAATTCGCCTTCCCTACTAGAAAATGAAAATGGACGATATAATATTATTATATTTTTTTGTAATATGTATTGGGTTCTTTCCTCGACTTTGGAAGATTATATTTAAAGACGATTATGCAATTGTAACGGTTTTATTTGCATGGCTAGAAGTTGTGAAAAGAATAAAAGTAATATTTCCTTTTGACTTTTTTCCAATTTTTGGACCACTTGCAAAATTACTGATGTCTCTTTGAAAAGAAAATATTAATTATAAATTATATGATGGTTTTGCTTTTACTTCCACATTGGGAAACAACTTAATAATGTAATAAATGACACTATTATCATTCTTAGTCCTGTCTTAGAATATTACAAGTAGGTAATTAAAACACAGAGCTAACATTGTCTGAAAGACTATTCATTAGTTTTTTTATTTATGTCGACTGACTCGAAAACCTGTTATTTTGTCTCCTTGACGACCTCGTTAGAAAGCAGGGAAAACAATCATTATTATTTTGGAACTACTGTAGTAGCTTGTGTACCGTCGCGCGTCGAAAGCGTCGATTATTGTTTAGTTTAAAGACTCAAGCCTTTTAAGAATTCCACTTGAGCTTTGGCAATGGTCATTTTATTGACATTTGGAATTTTAAATTGATCTTTTTATATTTCTTGAATAGCTAGTCTATATCTGAAACTAATACGAGATTTCAGCAAATTTTACGTGTCAGCCCGCATACTTCAGCTTTAAGTCGTCTGTATGTGTCCGCATTTCAAGAAAATGCATGTTCTTAAAGTGGTCTTGTAATTCCTTGAAGTCGTCCTGGTGGTGGAATTAAGTCCGCTACATGACCGGGGTAATGGAAGTCTTAAAGACGTCTTCAGAATACGACAAAAAGCCAGCATTCACAAGATGACTTAAAGTTAACATTTTTTTACTTTCTTTAAGACGACTTAAGTTTTTAGAATTATGGCGAAATTACGACCTAATTTATTTTACTTCTATATATTAATAAGCTTTTAAAGATTAACGGCGTATTGCCACCCCCACAACTGCCTCTTGCACAACTGCCCCACTGTCATTTGCCACATGCACAAGTACCCCACTGACTCTTGCCACCCATGAAAATAGCTAATTTATATGACAACTGCCACTTCACAAACTGCCACTAGGACCAACTGCCCCACCTTCTACATGTTAATTTCCAATGCTAAGGTCTATGTTAAATTCCAATGCTAAGTTCCATATTAATTTCCAATGCTAAGTGCCATGTTAAATTCCAATGCTAAGGTCTATGTTAAATTCCAATGCTAAGTTCCATGTTAATTTCCAATGCTAAGTTCCATGTTATTTAACCAAGGTAAGTCCTATATTATGTTGCATATGTTATTTTCGAATAAAAAATAAAAATAAATAAAATATAATTTAATAAGTGTTGTATGCTTAGAAAAAGACGCTGACATAGAGGTCGAAGGTGGGGGTGCAGAAGAGGTCGAAGTTGGGGGTGCAGAAGAGGTCGAAGGTGGGGGTGCAGAAGAGGTCGAAGGTGGGGGTGCAGAAGAGGTCGATGGTGGAGGTGCAGAAGAGGTCGATGGTGGGGGTGCAGAAGAGGTCGATGGTGGGGGTGCAGAAGAGGTCGAAGGTGGGAGTCCAGAAGAGGTTGAAGGTGGGGGTCGAGAGGTAGAGGTAGTGGGTTGGCGTGGAGAAGCAGAGATTGATGAGCGTGGTGGTGGACAAGTGGCAATTGCAGGTGGTGGTGGCGAGGTTCGTGGACCCGACAATGGGGATAGACGGGTCAGGGGAGGATACCGGAGGAATCTTCGCGGTTCGTGTGTCACTTGTGACGTGTGTGGCCGAACGTTTCGGAACACTGCTGCAAAGTCCCAGCATATGGAGACACATGGTCCCCAAATCCCGTGTCCCCACGTTGAATGCGGAGCGACCTTTGCAACCGCAAATGTCTTTCGCCAACATAGAAGAAGATTTGGACACTGAGGAGAAAGGAAAGAAGAGTGGACGGTTTGGAGGAGAAAGGAGCAAAACCAACGGTCCTTCTAAGGGCCACCAAAGCTTCCAAAGAGCAATGTAGTGTAGGGAATTAACATGGAACTTAGCATTACAAATTGCATTTGTAGGAGCAGTTGTTCTATGGGGCAGTTGTACTTATGGGGCAGTTGTGCGTGGGGCAGTTGTGAGGTGGCAGTAGTCAGTAAGGCAGAAGACAGTGGGGCAGTTGTGCATGTGGCAGTTGTGGGGGTGGCAATGCGCCGGACACGGCTTTTAAATAATGTATTAAGATAATTTTTTAATTCAAAGATTTTATAGAGTAAGTATCCCACACGTAAGAAACAATCATTTTACACATTCAAATAACAAAACATTTACGACAATACAAATGTAATAATAATAATGTGTAACAGAGAACAATTAACATTTTTCTACGCATCAGTCTCACTAGCATTGCTTTCACTGGATTCATGGGCCGTCGCAACCGCAGTCTTACATACAAAAAATGAGCAAATCGTAGATTAAAAAATAGAAATATTATATAGGTATGCCAGACATAATAATTACTAAAATAGCAGTTGACACTACAGCATATTACTTTTGCTTAGCCTTGTTCCTTAGTCGATCACCAGTACGTTTTAGCCAGTTTTGAACTAGCTTTTCCGTTTCTCTTTTATCGGTTTCTTTTCTGGTTTTTCGATTTTTCTTTAAAGCGTCTGCAGAAATTATAAAAATGCAATATAAATTATAAATAGCTCAAGTACATTGTGTTAATACATAAATGAAAACACGCACTATTGTTATTAGGTACATAACTAACCAAATATCACGTTAGTGTTTTGAAGTGAAGAAAATTCTATGTTGCCCCTTTGGCCGCAGTAACTGTATTGCATCGCTAGGTCGTCAGTCATTATTTTCTTCATCATGAGAGAAGTAGCCTGTTTAGGAGTTGACCCACCAGCCAAGTGACAAAATGAAACCTCAAGGGTACAAAACAAGAAACAAGCACAATAAAGAAGCACTACACTAAACGTACAAAATTTAAATTAATAATAAATTACATTAAATAAAATGTGTACCAATTTTTTCCGGAATAAATGATTGCCTAAAATATTATCATTCAAAACTGTGAGGTCTCCTGAAGTTGTAACTGGCAGTGTAGGTAGCTTAATTATAGAATCTTCATCGTCAGATTCCACCTGGCTTAACAAGCCGAGCTTCTCTTTTACACTTTTAAGACGTAGGCCGATCTGGTCCAATTTAATTTTAATTTCTTCGATGCACCTAATCATATGTTCCTGGTAACCTTTTAAACACCAGAACAAAATGTTTTGTAATTTTACACAAACACATAAAATGAAAAAAGGAACAAAAAGAAATTTTTGGGCTCTTGTTGAACACCCTTACCAATAGTTGGCAGTTCGACTTCGTGATGAGCAGTTATAAAGCCCGAATTTATAGGTTCCTGGTCGTTATTATTGATTTCAGGAAGTGTTGTATTACCAGCTTTGTTCATTTCAAGGAAAATCTGGGAGCCATCATCAGTTTCAGACACAGACTGGAAAACTTTGGCTTCATTTTTTTGAAGTGGTGGGGGTGGAAGTGCAGGACGATTTGGTTTAGTTTCCTTGTTCTTTGGCACAGAGTTTTCAGAGCCCACACGAGGTTTTTGAGGAAAATGAGATCGCGGACTTGTGGCTGCATCGCTTAAATCGGATGTTTCTTCAGCATCCTTAAGCTTAAGTCGTGCTTCTTCGTACGAATCTAGCATAGCAAGTTCAAAATATAAATTTAACGTAATTTCAAAAACGTTCTCAAATCGCATTTAATTAACGTCATAAATCCTACTTTACAATAATTATAGGAACTTACTGAACTTCTTTAAAATTCGAGCAGCACTCAACGTCCAACTAGAAGGATTTTCAGGGAACTCGCATTTTCTGACAGCGGTTTCGAGGCGGTTTGAATTCTTATGAGGGGGCCACAAACACTGATTATTTGACACAAACCATTGTGTAGGTACCACAGCTACACCACCGTCAGCCGTAAAGTGAGCAACAGAGTACATAATTACTCCTGATGATGAATTAATGGAAATACGGCTTAATAACCCGAACTAAGAGGGAAAGACTGAAACTTCTGCTTGAGTTCTGCTACTGGCCAGCACTGAATATTATCTGTAGGCTTAATTTTGAAACTTCCAAGTACTGAAGAGTTACATAGGTATGTGTATAACTCCTCTTTTGTGGTGCTTTTGCCTACGACAACGTTAGTTTTTAATTTTGTTGAGTAGCAAAAATTAGTTATTATAATTATAGTTTTGTCACTTAATTCACATTTTTTATTCCGATTAGTAGCGTCTAAACTGAATTTAGAACTTCTAAATGCGCGATACTCAGGGCCAGTGCAGTCAGAAGGAAGGAGGCCTGCTGAATGTTGTTTGTAATAGATGGGAAAACTTTCAGATTTACGTCTAAATATTAAATTGCAATCTGCTTCAATTAAACGCCTATGCACTTGCTGAAGGGATGATTGCGGTTTTTTTAAGAGACGTTTAATATCACCTAATTTGTTTTCAAATTTGAATGCACTGTAGTTATCTAGTGGGCTCAGGTGCCCGGCATCTTCAGCTAAGTGGATAAGACAATGAACGTTGTACGAAATAGTTTCCTTGCCGTACAACGACTTAAAAATTCCCACAAAGTATTTTAGTAGCTCGTGCGCATAATTATTTAAATCCAAGTATGTCTCTTTAGTTGACAGTATTCTTATTGCTACGTGTAAGATCAAGAATAGCATATAGTGAACGTCTTGCAGTACTTTGCGTAGCACTATAGGACCGGTATATAATACAAACTGTCCTAATTCCGTTGCCTTCCATCTGTCAATATCACGCAAAGTCCTTGGCCTTCTATTAAACTCTGTAACTATATAGGGCTTTTATAATTTTAATCTGCCGAAAATTGTGTCTATTTGTACGCTGGATAATCTAAAAACTTGAATTCTTCCCCTCATCCAAAGTAAAATAAGTTTTTTGACCACACCAATGCATATTAAATGCATGTACTCTACTGGAAAACACTGAACTAAATCTATTGGAAGTTCTTCCACAATACTAGTTCCAGTGTGATGTTCTTCAAATTGTTTAGATCGAAAGTTGTCATCTGTACGTCTCTCACAGCCAAACGAATTAAAAATAACACGATGATTATAATATTCGCCTTTAATATTGCATTTTCCGCAACCATAAAAATCTGAATGCCCTTTAATTCAAGTCACAAATGCTCTGGCTGGGGCGTCGCACACAAAAGTTTGAATTGAAATTTTACAATGACGGCCTTGAAAAATAATTCCTGTACTTATTAGATTATTAGTTTCTTGAACAAAAGGTTTTAAATATTCATTTACATTTTGAGGCTTGCTAGGGCCGCACTATAGTCCAATAATAAAGGGAAGTTGTTCACTTTGATTTACGTAACCTAAAATTGGCCAAAATGATTTATTTTTGCTTTTTGCTATTGGTAAACCGTCTATGCTAATTTGTAAAGATATCTCATTCAGCAGTTTTTCATTTCGGAGCAATTTTTGAAGCTGGTTTTCTAACCCAAAATGAGTGTAATAACTAGGTTTCACTTCTATCACATGAGTAATTTTGGGCGTTTTTAAAAGTGTTCGCGAATCCGCTGGTAAATTGGAAAACGTTTTAGTTTTTTTTAAAATTGCAAGTAAATTAGTGAGCGCAGAATGTGAAACTTTATACACTACACTCCAGTTACTCAATTGTTGTGTGAACTCAAATAAACTCAAGTCCAAATCCTCGTCATCAGATTGTCCAGTAGAACTATCCGATTCAGGTATGTCTTTTGATGAAGATACGCTCGGAGTGTCACTATCTGAGTCACAATTATTGTCAGTTTCATTTTTTTGTATATCAGGTACGCTGTTTTTAAACTGGTTAACTTTAGGTATTTTGTGGTTATTTACATCACTTTGTTTGCTTATATTTCTAATTACGGTATCCGAATTTAATTTTGCTTTTTTTCGAACATATCGCTTGGAATATAATTTCGAATTTTGATTCATTTTGTTTCTTGTAATCACGTTATGCACGTAATTAGCAGTTTAGAAAAACTAAATTTAAAATATACCGCAACAAGTTGGGCATCTCCAGATATATCTTATTTAGTTCGTCTTACAGTTTTCCCTAAAGCCGTCTTGTTAAAGATTATTCTACGGCGAGTCTAACTTATTTAAGGCATATGTGTGTGAACTTAAGGACGACTTATTCCATACTTCTGTTAGTCGTCACAATCTGGGCATCCTAAGTTGGCATAATTGTGTCTTAAACTAGACAAACAAGTGCAGTCGAGATTTGGACGAGTTTATGGAATTAGAAAGTCGACTTGTGCGGGCTGGGAGGTTCAGGAATCAGGAATTATAATACTAATAATAATATACAATTACCTTATGCATGTAATCCTTAATGTGACCTATAAATAAATTCGGTATCTGTGTATACTTCCAGGGAGTACTAACTATATTATTAAATCCCGTTTTTAAACAACTAAAATCATTGTACACGGACGTTACACAATTGCATGCATAATTATGTAAGATACATTTAGTTATTACAGGATGACTAAGTGTATGGTCAGTTGTCACTGAGTAAAGGCATACCAGATGTACAATCCTGACATTTGAAGTTTATTCAACAAATGCATTCTTTTATCGCCAAAGTTGACACCCTCCGCTTAACAGCAATTAGGTCCATGTTCCAGTCAAATTGACCAGTATTTTTTACGTCTAACGCAAACGTTATAAAATGAACTAAAACACGAAAACCAAAGCTAACACATCCACGACTTTCCGGCATACAAAAACTGGGTTTGTTCTTTCACTACTATTACAACGACAGCAGAAGCAAAACATTGTTACACAATTCATCCATGCATACTTCTGAGGTGCGCAGTGAATAATCACTGAAAACCGATTATTCTGAGTTTTCTTCTTAAAAGCGACAATCGAAATATAAAAATAATTCCTGAATTTAACTTAAGTAGTATACTGAGAGACTATTCCTATTGTTAATTAAAAATAAATAATACGGAAACAGTTGTGGCTGACTTTACCTCGAATATGTATATTATTATCCAGGAAAGTCATTCAGTGTTCTTTTTATGGCTTTGGACTTATTTTTTATTTAATTTGATTTTAGAAAATATCGAGGAATCATTTTATGTGCATTACATAGAAGAGTACATGCTTAGTAAAAGAAAGTAGGTGAGTCTGAAAGACAAAAATAAACCTGAAGACAATTAGAAAAATTTCGGCTGTGTTGGCGTTTATGCTAATTAAATATTCATGCAATGTCTGGCCAGAGTAAGATTTGTTTAGGAAACAAAATAGATTTAACAAGAATATTTTTATCTGGTTGAAAGGTAATTTAAAACACTTCAGGATGAGGAACAAACGAAAAGTGGACAAATCAAGTTTATCCAGGAGATTTGAAGCATGCATCTGTACGACTATCAAACATTTTCTTGGCCCCATTACTGACAATTTATATGACGGCATACGCTACCAAATATAAAAGAATTTGAAGGGTCACCAAAGAGGCTTTTTTGCCGATTTTACGACATTTATCATGATCTTCACTTTTTAAATGTTGTACCCTTGAATTTGTAATACAGACACGCAATGACAATGATTACTCTTTGAGACATGCGACAGGACATTTGCTTCACACTAGTAAACATGCAATTTCTATATTTCCAGCTGATTTCGAAGAATATATACAAGGTAGCAAGACCTAAACCAACCGAAAGCAAGTAAAATACAATCTGAATTTCTGTCTTGGTAAATGAAATTGGTTCTGGTTCCTCTTTCATTGCATCTGTATTTTGTGTACGAGCTTGTTGGTTAAACATGATATTCTTGTAGCCAGCAGGTAGCCAACGCTTCCAAACCTCATATAATCCTGAGCTCAACAGGGTTTTCATACGATTAGGTATGATTTGAAATACTGCAGAGCTCTAAAAAGTCGGCCGGCGGGCCAGCCAAATTACGGTCGCTGAAATAGATGCTTGAAATGTAGATATTACTTGC
>JAQFZC010000851.1:0-38772 GCA_034695205.1 Dicyrtoma fusca | reverse complement strand
AGCGAGACAGGTTGATAGTATGCTTCACTACTTTTAGTCCTTGAACCAAGCAAAGCATTCACGTATCTTTCGTAGCCTAAGGAGCAAGCTAGCCATTATTCATTAGTTTTTGAAGCAGACTATCCTGTCCAATATTTTTGAAATCAACAAATGCAAATTTTACTTTTCTATGATTTTGAAACGGTGAAAAGTTGACATTTCTCTTTACACAAGTCAAATATCCTTTTCGCTTATATCGAAAATGCTCAATGAACAATTTTAAAAGATAAATTTTACTACAATTTATTTGCATAGGACAGAGAACAAACCATTTTTAGTTTTTTCATGAATTTCAAATTGTTGTACTACTTTTGCACCGTGGCGGACTATAGTGGAATTTACATCACATTTGTTGAAACCATCGAAACATATATGTACCTACATTAAGTTGCTTCTTAATGCACGCACTTATATGTATTTATTTTGCTGTATACTTTAACCTCGCTTTCCCTTCCATGGCAGCATACTGCTTTTATATTATTATCATCTGCCAAAAATGCAAGGATCATAACTCATGTAGTCTCAGAAGATGAAGTAGCAAAGTCGTAATACTTTGAAAGACTCACTTGAATTTCAAATATAGTAGAAAATTTACGTTCACTTTCACTTTCAGTGTCCAGTAGACGCTTGGTTTGAATCTTCTTTTGTTTTACTTTTACGAAGCTACAGGAGTGCCTCGATGTAGATGCATACAAAACCTTTCCCATATATGATGCCTCTAATTTATAATTCAGTAGAAACCCTGTAGAGCAAAAAACCTTGAATAGGCGAAGTACACCATTAAGATATATATTAGAAAGCATTACGTCAAATTTTGAATTTTCAGAAAATGTAGTACGTTTCAACTGCTAGGACTTTGTCGTATTCTCAGTCGAGAAAGGTGATTTGATGCATTTCGGTTTAAGTTCTATGTAGGTGTTGCTCGGCATTATGCTGGACTGGGTATATTTTCCTTAATTTTACTGGTATAACATTATTTGCAACGGTGTTTTCTATGGTGAAATAAGACGTTAAGGGGAAATTATTTTTAATTGGACAAGTACCTACATATTATGTGTACTCAGCAACCTCTAAAGATAGAGCAGAAGCATGGAAGCAGTCCAACACCCAATCCAATCTCATTTAAAACTTAATGCAATGGAAGGGAATGAACTACCTACACTGATAATTACGTCCGTGCACGCGCCAATACCCTAATTCTCTTGGCACGGGATGACTAGGATAGCCTATAGCTATGGTGGCACTTATGAAGCTAATTTAGACCCTCCATCCGAAAACATCTTTCCTACTTTCTACTTTCTCCTTGTACTTTTTACTTCAACTTGCTCCTTCGCTGCATTTACATAATTATTGTGAGGGCTGGCAATAATATATTATGATGTAGATCGCAAATGCACAGAGGCGTGTTCCTTCTGCCTTGCCTTGTACTGCAATGTATGTGTTTTGTGAGGAAACAAATGTAATTGTTAGTTGGGACATGAACGGAGTGAAAACAAGCGCAAGTGAAAGTGAAAACGTGGCTAGGCTTAGTGGGGCAGAGTAGGTACGCATTTCATGGGATTTCACTGGAAGTTGACTAATTTAAAAAGGCGGGAAAGCAGAGGAGAAAGCTCAGTCCCATTTCTCAACCAAACTGTTACCAAAACTACTAGCTACTCTATTCCTTTTCCAGCTTGCCAATAAAGAAGCAAAATGGATGATATTATTTTCGGAAAAGAGAATGAACCAATAGAAAAGGGAATAGACCAACTGAGAAGTATGGACTTGAATAGATAAAATATTGCGGGGCATCACCAGGAATAAAAAGCAGAGTAAAACTATGATAACGATCATTTTGCTCCTTCAGACACAATTTGTATATCTCTCGGATGGAGAGAGGAAGCTTCCAATTGCCGTTAACACTAACGACCCTCCTGATACTATTAATCACTTTCTATTCCTTTTGCCCTGGCTAATTAATTTCCTCATTAAGGACTCACTCACCCTTTTTCTGTCCTCCACACACTTTACTCGTAAGCAATGCTTCTTGGGTAGGCACGCAGATATGCGGATTCCCACGCCACCGGCATTTTAAGATATACGACAGGAATTTAATCACACATGACTTTCACTTTTCCTCAATTCCCTCCACTTCTGTACAGAATAATCTTGATTGCAAAGTTATTCTTTGAATTGGCCTTCGTCTTCACCCTGCAGCTTAACTTCCGTCATATCCGGAAGCAATTTAATGCATTCATGGAGTAGTACCAATTAAAACCAAAATAAGTTTAGCCACCATAACACTATTACAAGCAAAGACTTTTACATAGCTGTCGTACTATTTTAAGTACAACGTTATGCCACCCGTTCATGTTTTTTAAAATAAAATGAGTTTTTAGTCATAAGCCCTTGATTTAAGCGATACATTTTTACTCTCTAACTCGTCCTAACAATATTTTAATTATCAACTTAGAAAGCCGATCGTTTTAATCATTTCCTTTATTAATACGCTACTTGAGGTTCTTATAGTTATCCAATATGTTGAACACATATCGCTGTTTTAGATCCAAAATGGGGCACAGAAAACTTTGAGGCAAACTGACGCACATCCGGAAAACTACAAAAAGTATTTCAAAATAAGTTTTTATTGACATTAACTTGTTGAAAAGGTTTTTTAACGAAGTTGATGATTTAAAAATGTATTCCAACAGAATTTCAAGTGTCAAGAAGATGTTATTAGATTATTACGGCATGTAAAAGTTCTTTTATAAAAATTAACGTTAAAGTGTCTTTCGAGAAATTCAAGTTTCAGAAAAAGTCTTGTATAGAAACTAAAAAACATTTTAAAACGACGAATTGGGTTTCGTAAATGATGGCTGTACATTGAAGCTTAAAAAACTGTGAAAAACTGCTTTGCAACGTATGGACGAGGTTGAAAGTGACGCTAGCGTTGTAACATAAATACTGTACTAACGTACTTAAATGTCTGCGTTGGTATACACTTTACAAGCTGACGTTTTGGGTCTGCTCAACTTTGGGAGTGAGACAGTAGACACTGTGGCTGGACTGAGTATAAGTTGGTCTCCTAACTCTTTTTTACACTCCAGTTCATTCAACATTTCCTTTCCTTCCCTATACATATTTTAGTTTCCTTTTTCTCCATTCCCTCCCAGTGGTTGGGACGTCGTAGCTTAAAATGCATGTCAGAGCATATTAGCAGAATTCTAAACTCCATCTTCCAATTCCCGTCCGAATTCAACGCCGATTTTCCCGTCTTTAACAGCCTCAAGGATCCAGAAATCCAGAAGTACAGACATACTACTTGTACTGGGAAGTTTTACTGCTAGTCGACTCAAGACATACAAGCTTTGATAGCCGTTTTTCGTAAAAACTTTAAGTAAAAACTGAGGAACGTGCTCTGTTTACCGTTGAAACGATTAACAGTCGTAGCATCGTAACATCAACATTACAACACTATTGACATTTCAAGTATTTCACCATTTCAGCATTTCGACTTCCTCGAACACTCGACAACCTAACAAGTATTTACGAGTCCCAATTTAATCTACGGACTGAAATTAATGCTTGCTACTTGCGATTGCAGTTACGATAATGATTACACACTTCCTATATTGCCATCGCCATTATTGGAAATGCTAACGTGTACTGCTTTGTGTAAAAATGGAAAATATAGTAGTACCTTGTTGTTTTGTCTTTGTACTAATTTTAAACCTACAACGATAAAACTCAAAAATGTTTAATCATTTTCTCGTTTTTCCAAAATAACTAATCAAACTGCCTTTAATGTAATTTTTGCTGCACGCAAGCACAGGCCGAGGCCTAGAACTGCAAACCAACTTTTAGTGAACGTTGTTTACACGGATTTATAAGACATAGCTGTGTAATATTTACATAGATATACATATACGTATGCTTTGTAGAACGGGAAGCTGAACTTAAGATAATCAGATATAAGCTAATTGAATGCAAGTCACATCTCCAGTAAGCGAATAGGACAGGAAGCAGAAGAGGCGGACGATCGGAACCTAAAGCCAAACGACGTGGAAGGAATATAAAGTCAAAGATGCGCATGTTGAGTACATCATACAGAAACAATGTTAAAGGGCAATAACTCAACAATTTAATTTTAGAATACCAATCATTAGCCAGTACAGTGTACTGCAACAAATAGTGTACCAAGTACTACTGTTTAATATGTATGTATATCTTATCCAAACACTGATTTCTTAACACTGTATTTTCTTGATTCAGCTGCTGTGGCTGCTGTCCTGGAACTAGTCGAACCAAATTAATTACTCACAGCATTAAAAGACATACTATTAATCCAAGCTAAAAGCTGCTACATTATTATAATATTCATTTAAGGATTAATTTCAACGTTGGTACTCACGGTGAGAGGGTCTGATGCAGATTAAAAGCAAAACCGAAACCGTTCATCCGATTACAGATTAACCAATAATCCAGACTACAACCATTTTATCCGGCATTACTGACTGATTCGCTTATTCTGTACCATTTGACGCAGACCAGAAATTGTATTAGTGGTGGCTCGATAGTTTTGGTACTCTGTAGTGGCTTCTTAAAAAGCAAACCATTGAGACAGTTTCCAATGCAGTTTTTTGTCGTTTCCAGCTTTTAGTTGACAACCTACTTGCATAATTTAGCTTTTTACCCGCCCTCCCCTACGTTTTTGTAAAGTCCATAATTTATATATTTACATAAATATTACTATATATGTATGCATATTTACTTATACAATATACAAGCATTACTTCAAAGAGTGAAAAATGCCCTTTAGAATAAACTGGGAATGTGTGCGTACCGTTACGATGTTAACAAAAGCGGATAATATACACTTCGTGCATATTTTTCCACAACGTCATAATGCAAGGCATCTTCTGCTCGTACATTATAGTGACCACGTGGTGAACTCATAGTATCTGTATGCGTGCAAGGAAGCCGTATAGGCAGACACGTGCATGGACAATTGCAAGGAAATTACGTGAACAGGATGGGTCACATCAGCAGACTCTTTAATTATAATTTATCGACAGAAACTGTATTACTTGACTGAAGAGACTGTTCCAAGTCTACCACCACCAAGACCAAATAAAGCCGAAGCCAAAGAAATAAGGGGGCTGTTCATAAACTACGTTTGCACTTTGGAAAGGTTGAACGTTCCTCTTATCAACTTTCACCCGCTTTTCCTAAGCCAAACACGATGTAATTATCATTTATGCGCAGCCCCAAATCCCCCGGCCATCTTATGGCATCACATATTATTATTATGTATGCACTTGGGCTCTTTCTGAATACAAGCAAGCCGATGAAATGGAAGGGATCCAATGGATTCCAATGAAGTGAGCTTTACTCCGGGAATAAAAAACCAATGGCTAAATCTAAATCTACAACTGAAGGCTCCACTGAGGGCTACGGCTAAGAAGCACCGTGCTAGGGAAAGCATGTCATAAAATATAATACAAAGGAGCGTAGAGAAAGCGAACAGTGGGATAAAAGTTGAAAGGAAGGAAGAAAGAAAAGGAGAATCAATAAATAAATTCAATTCCCACCATTTCTTATCACCTCGTCTTGCCTTCTCACACCGTAGTAGATGTAACTTTGTATCTGAAGAGGCAAAATGAAAACAAATGTGTCAAGCAGAGTTTTAACATACAAAATCGTCCTTCTTCAGTGCTGAACGCACTTTGGAAAAACCACAAAGCATGCGTTCAATAGATAATACTTTTACTCCGAAAAGGTTCAAGCTATAGCACAAAGGCACAAGAGCTTGGAATTGCTTGCCAAGGTGGAAATATTGTTTTGTATAGATTGCCTATGCAAATACATGTCAAAATATCGGTTGAATTTCTTTCTTTGAATTTAAATGAAGCATTTTGCAATTCGTAAGTATAAAACGTCCATTTTGCGTCTTTTGTAAAACTACACGTGTACACAGGTAGTTTTCTTTGTGCTGCGCGTGCTTATCAGTACATTTGCATCAACAGAAACACTGTCTCGAACGGGGAAAGGTTTTCTAGGCGGTTAGAAAAGATGTCTTCAGCGGTTCTTTTCCCTGCCCAGATGTGTTGATGTAGTTGAATTTCCACTTTTTGCAAACAGCAACAACTTTTTTCCTTCGATTTAAAAGTTTCGATTTATGCGTAGTCAATTTCATTTTGTATTTCTTATAGAAATTTAATTAGTCGACCAAAGAATTTTTCTACTTAACCGCTTTTTCCGCAATTAATTATAAACCGTACACATAATACTTTTGAGCCGTTAGATTAAATCGTTTATTCAAGCACAAATAATCCTCGTATAACCGCTAGATTCATCCTCGCCCATCCGTACGCCTCACCAACACCTTCTTCCACCAGAACACGAAGGAGAAACTGTACACCGTTGTGCCGTGTGTCGGGCGTCGGGCCCATTAATATTTATCTTATCTCCTGAATTGAATGTATTTTTAGTCTCCTATTGAAGCATATCATCAATTATCTACGCTCAACAAGGCTTCTCGCTAAGAGTGCAAGTAGCATACATAATTAAAATAACGTATATTTTCGATTAGTCGCACGAGCTCAAACAACTTCCTTTCACATGTAAAACAAACGGAGTTCACCATTATTTTCAACGCACTAAATGTGACATTTTCCAAACTAAATACAGAGTAGCTTCAATTAATCAATCTATGACAAAAGAAAGTTTTACTGAATTGAATTTTTGTATGTTTAAGGACCTACAACAAGGATAGCCCAAGGAACTCAGTATAGGTACGAATCAGAATTTTTCTTAACAATAGTTTATGTTTGTAATACAAATTATGCAAGTGACATAAAAAACGAAATTAGTTGCTTTGGGCACTAGAAAACAAATGATGATTCCAGGTAATAATGCACAATTTTGACGGAGATTGGTGGGCCAAGCATAAAATGTACAGAGGGGGTTTAACGATCGATTTCGATTTTATTGCCGCCGTTTATTACAATATTACATCAATGCAGGGGTCGTGTTGGTGGCTGGCGATGGTATGCCTCCAACTAGTATAAGTTTTATGCTCTAAAAGGTTGCCCATATATTATTGTTTTGTGACTAAGTCTTTCAAAATTTACTTTCTTCCAATCTGTAGGAAACATTGTTTGAAATCGCATAAAAATAGGTTTTCAAAAAAGTTGAATGTAAATAAAAAAACACTGAAAAAGGCTTTCAAATTGGCCCTCAAAGTATTTATACATATGGGAGAAAGTATAATTGAAAAGTATAACTTGAAGTAATATTTATTCAGCCTTTCCCTCATTAGCTCTCTAATCTCGTTCATCTTTTCTCTTTTTTTTGCTTTCTCTTTTCGCTTTCCCTTTTTCTTTCCCTTTCACTTCTTTTCACATTGCATGCCTGGGACAAAGCCTATAGAATGTCAGTAATGTATTCCCGTCCTTGTCCCTGTCTTTTCTCAGGAACAACGACTTGCATAATTTTTTTTTTCATTTGTTTTTGAATTAGTTTTCAACCTATTTTGCTTAACTATGAGTAACAATGGTCGCTTCTATAACCGTAATTCCTCTTTAAAATACATGGAAATATAATGTTAATAATGTAGAGCGTTTGTGTGATAAACTTGTAATAGAGACAAAACAATTCAAAGAGAGACAAGCCACGACATGAAGATGACTAAACTGTTCAATTCCTTTCCATGAAGCCCATTACCACGACCCATTTATTTGCTCACTTGACATCGCATGGCAAAGGAACATAACGTATTATCATGCACACAAACGTGTATCTTGCATCTTGGAATGGCCACCATGGAAACTTAGATTTTGCTTAAATTTTGCACACTAATTGTAAGTGGTCGTTAAACTATTAAGTGCAAATGGTTGCAATTTTCTGAATTGAAAATAGCTGCTTTCATGGGCACTTTTCTAATTACTTTAATAAGAATATATTTGCCAAGGTGACAATTTAAGTAAGAACTTTTAAGAAACCCCAATATTTGCACAAAAACTGTTTTTCAAAAACATAAAGTACAAAACGTGGATTTTTAAAACATTTTTTGATAATAAGGATGCCTTCGAAAATGTTAGTTTCTAGAAAAAAACTTCAAAAATGCCTATTTCAGTAAATCAATCTAAAACAAATAATGTTCTGAATTAGTTTGAATTGGTTTATGTCTACAGAAACACATTTTCTAAAATGTTAGTTACACAAAAACAAGAAAGAAAAAATAATATATTGCACTAAAATAAAAGCTGACGATACATGCGTAGAGTGAATGCAATTGCGGTCGTATAAAAACCGAGGAGGGACTCGAGATGTTTCTAGCTTTAGATACATTACAGCAAACTCTGCTGAGACAAAGAAGAAATGGGTTCATCGTTTCATGTAATCTCCCAAGACAAGCAAACTTTGTACTTGAAACTTAAATAGAATTTTCAGACAAGTAGCCAAAACATTCTTGTCTTTCAGTCCCGTGGCTGTCGGCTAGACTTTATTTTTATTTTCCCTTTTCTTTCTTTTCCTCTCTAAACTTTCACTCTTCACTCCATTAACTTATGACGAAAGTCGATTCCCTTGACAGCACAACGCTCGCATATATACTTACAGAGTACTTCCCCAGGAAAGGATAGAATAGTGAACAGAGTTTGGGTTTCTACATAATTTTTATTTTCGGAATTTATTGGGCAACTTTTTTGTAGTGGTACAGAATTACAAAATTATGTAATAAAATTTTATATCTTTTGTAAAAAAATACTTTGGTATCAGATTGCCTTAGCTTCTCAATTCATCTACTTTAGATTTTACCAAGCAAAGCAAAACCATCATTCACGGAGATATGGAAGGAAACAAACGCATTTTATGATTACAGATAACGTGACCAGTAGGACACGTTGAACTTTTTTCAAAGACGTTCACCGGTCAATTTGCAACTTTTCACAAAGCATGTAACTGAGAAATTTTGCAACTGTTTTACTTCAGGAGAATACATTTCTAAACCTTTCAAAAAACCTGTAAAAAAAACATTTTGCACCGTTTCAAAAACAGCCGTAGGTACAGTGGACCATCTGTTTTCCAGATTTTTCCAAATTCGCAAAACCATATTTGTTTCTCTTTTTGAAACTAATAAAAATGGGTCACACGATGCCTCTAGTAGCGGCCAATACGCTTCATGGCTACATCTTGGAGTTGAGCATGCCTAAGACCACAATTTTGGGAATCACTTGCGTTATTGCGTTCTTCTAGAAAACCCCAAATATTTTAATTGAATCAAAACAAAAGTCGAAACGAAACTAAAGGAAAAATTCTTCCACTTGGATGGGAAAAGAACGAGGAAAGTTAAAGTGAAGTTTGTTCTGGTTGAAAGTTGAGCTTCCTAGTGACTGGAGTACAGTGGGGTGCCGTGTGTGCACACATAGTGAAAAAAATAACCGAGGAGCGATCACGATCTGCAAAAACTTTGCCACTCTGTTATGTGGCCAATGTGCACTGTCACTGTCTGTCACCATCACTACTCACCCAACTAACCCAGGGAACACTGCCATAGACCCACACATCAACTCAACACTCAAATCACAATGCCTTTGTCTGACGGCAAATCTGGGCTATAATTGTACAATCAACCTTCAGCTGCCACTATAAGTATTCAAAATACATATGTGTACACGTATATTGATACACTTCATATCTCAAATACAAATGCTATTGGAGAGCGGGCAGAAAAAACACTGGTTTCACTTTTACTGCTGCTGGATCAAAAAGATATTTCTATTAGTATATCGGTATGCATAGCTACTTACTCACTTTTATAGCCTCGCATACTTTTCGATTTCAGGCTTTCTCCAAAACCAATTCCCTTTTCCCTGTGGAAACTGTCATTGTCACCTTGTTGCACGGTGCAGCCGACTGTATTCCCTGTCTCGCTCGGTAGGCTTCTGCTTTCGGCTTTCGCTCTGGTTTTATATCGAATCGCCAATTCGCCTCCAGTTCTCCAGATTTGGATGTGAATCGTCACACATTGCATTGTCTAGGCTATAAATATAAAACGTTGCAGAGTCTCCAAACTAGACTGCGTACTTTAGGAAGCAAAGTGATCCATTTATAAAATCCACTACTTTCGACAAGATGGAAATTACCTAGTCATTCAATAGCTTTTACATAGTAAAAAAGGCACTTTTGGGTAAAATTTTCAAGTGTCTAAAAAAGTCTTGGCATGTATGTACGTGCGGTCAGGATTTTCGTACAATAAAACAGTGGAATAATCTGTGACATGATTTTGAGTCTTACAATGGAGAAGATTAAGAAATTACAAAAGAGAGGAGGAAATGGCAAATGGCGAGTGACGAATGGCGTGAAATATGAAATCGGGCTTTCACTCCAGTTCAGTTCTTGGCTTTGCTTTCCTTGGATCTTGTTTGTTTGTTGATATTTTGTCAATAGAAATAAAGAGTGTTGGGAAGCACGGGGGTTGGTATAAATCCACTATTAGGGGCTATATGCATACCAGTATAAATATACTGTGTGTGCCTATATTCATCCGATGGAAGGGCAGAGTCGTAGTGAATGGGCGAAGGGTACTTGAGCGGAAATGCATTGGGCTCTGCCCATTTGCCTTGTAAGCACATGTACGTATGCGAGGCTTCAAGTATGCCTATGTACCTATACATAGAGGGATATAGGTAGGTCATAGGGCTATAGACACTTTGGAAAGTTGAGTAGTAAAGGAAAGTGCCAGGGCGGAAGGGAAATAAAGAGAAATAGAGCAGAGCAGAGTAGAGACTGCAGAGTAGAAAATATTAAAGCCCAAATGCAAAGAGTGCCTGGACTCATACCGTAAATTTCACATTGGATGCAGGAGTTCAAACAAGCATTTGAAAGTAATCCAAAAGCGCTTTGAAGATCATATTTTATGTGTGTAATCCGTTTATAGAGAAAGACGAGCACTATTAACGAAACAAAGTCATCACTGTCCTCCACCAAGGATAGCCCAACGGACTCGGTGCGTACTCAAGTACAAACGTATATCGGTGACGTATTTAAAATTATGGCATTAAACAAGTTTTATTGCAGACCCGTTTTCAAGTTGATTTATAAAAACCAATTTTTTCTAAAAACACTTTCTAACAGATATTTTTGTGAAAATCACCCTTTGAAAAAGTGTTTTATCTTCAACAGACACTTTTTAAAACCCATTTTTGAAAACCAGGCTGTCTGATAGATTGGATGGTTCTGTAAAAACATTTTTCACACAACTTTTGCCCTGGAAAAAGTTTTGTTTTAAATGCAACGACCGTTTTTATGAAAATCAATAATTCGAAAAAGATTTTTACAAAAAATTAGCTTTCTGAAAAGTACAAAAAGTGCTCTATTATGGGTACTATTGACAGGGAAAATCATTTCTAGAGAATTGGTTCTTTTTTTACATTTCTAACAGGCTGAATCAGGTCAGAGTTCAAGTCGCAGAGTCAGTCGTCGACTCCACGCTGGATTGGATTTGAATGGGAGCTGGCATTTAGATGTATAGATCAATAGATCCAGAGCCACTACAAGAAAATGATGATCAATCCAAAAGACGATGGGATCCACAAGCTAACCCACAATATTTACACAGGCTTCCCAAACAACAACTAAAGACGGAGAGGGATTTAAAAAATAACAAGGAGCGTCTATCACTACACCACAAGCTGACCAAGTCAAACCAGATAGAGCAACGGAAAGGGATAGAAAGTAAAGTAAAATAAAAATCAATGCTAAATTGGAAAATGTCCGGCTGTAGTTCACTGGTGGTTCTAAACACATTTTAAATAAGTGTTGGCGTAGCTACAAGCAAATAGAAACTTTTCCCAGCAGACATTGCATTGTAAAAATTGGTCGATTTAAAATGTGCACTTGTGAGGAAATCGTTCATGTTATTTTCAGACGGGTTGGTAGAAAAATTTGAAATTGGCAGCTAAAACAGGGTGTTTTAAAAGAATCTTTTTTGCACCAGAGGAGTGACAATCGACACAGGACAGGACAATGGAATGACCTAAAAACATGAATAAATAAAGACTAAAATACAAAATAAAATAAGAAAAACTTTTCAGTCTCGCCAGGCTTGATATAGTAATATCTTTGGAAATGGATTCTTTACATTTCTTCACGTACTCACACTTACATCCAAGTCCAAAGACGCATAACAAATAACAACATGGAAATCCAACTCGTATCTCCTTCTTCTCTTTGGTCGTCCCACCTACAGTATGTGTCCTTGGGTTTCGAAGCAATATTAACCTTTGGGTCTATGCATACACGACGACTGAATGTTTCAGAAAGTTTGAAAACTTCCTCCTGGTTTCCTTCCTTCCGCTTTATTCGCAAACGTCGGTTATGCACATTCCACTTTTAGCTGCTTTTCCAGCCCCTTGTGTGTGCAAATAGGTATGTATATGCTATTTTGCACTTTAACCCTTGGCCATTGTAAATGTGTATGTACACACGTGCATGTGTCCTTATATGCATTATAACACTATAGGCACTTCTTTTGGATTTCTGTCTCGTCTTCCCTTGCAACGTTGCTTCTTGTGCGGATTACTTTTTTTTTTCTTTTTCTTTTCCAATCCAATCCCATCCAATTCAATCCATTGAAATTGATTCGTCCTCCATTTCCTATTTGCTCTCTGTCTTTGTTTTCTTTTGTCACGAATGTGAGCCAATTGCTATCTTTATTTGTTGTCATCACATCCCGTCCTACAGAGAACATTCCTTCCCACTCGCACTCCCATCATCATTAGGGGACGTCCATAAATTATCTCTAAAAATTACTCACATTTCCTGGAGTGCAATCTTTAAAAGGCTCATGTGTTAAAAAGGGGTTAACTTAGCTTTTAAGTCGATTGCAGTAGAATTCGAGAATTTTTAAAATTGTCAACATTTGTGAATGACCCCCTTATCTGAACAAAACTGGAGGACACTTTTATTGTATCCGTTATGCTCGGTCATTTTCTGAATTGACAATTTCTACAAAATCACGCTTCACAAACATCAGTGTGTATGAAACCACATTTTTGAATTTAAAAAAAACTAATTCCTATAAAATACTTTCTACAGAAAAGATTTCATCAAACACATTTTGGAAACGGCAGTTTCCATAAAGCATATTTCCGAAAACGTGTGAAATTCAAGTCACTTATTTTAAAAGGCCACTCCTATCAAACGCATTTTAACTGTAAAGTTTCACCAAAATTTAGTTTCGATAACGTCATATAGTCTATTAAAATTGCTTTTGAACCATTGTAAACCTTAAAATTAAAACTAAAACCAATTTTTGAAAATGAATTTGTATGCATATTTTTGAATATAGAAATGTCTGAAAAAGAATTGAATTTATTAAAAATGTGTAGAGCACATTTTGCCCAACATTATCGAGATTAGAGACTATCGTCTGTGCACACAATTTGGAAAGTCTTTGTATGCTGTAAAATTATTTCCACTCATCGAGCTCCCACTAAAATGTTCTTTTGAATTTAAATGAAAATTTAAATCTGGAGCCTATAAATGTTTTTAAATGAAGTCATGTCATGAATTTCAATGGGGAATCGATTCTGATTTTCATTACAATTCAGAGTCAAGGGCTTTCCAATAAACCCATGGTACAGTGGACGTGAGCATCTGCATACATATACCACCCTCCGCGTCTCTTACAAACAATCAGAAACCAACTAAATTGCAAATACCAATATACGACTTGGAATTCGAGTGCAAGTGCGACTCTAAATCTCATTTCTAAATTTCAATCCAATTTAGTATGTGTTCATGGTTCCATTTTCCCTCTGTTTTGGAAGACAGGTTGAGAGTTGAAACGTTTAGCTTCCTTGGCTGTGAATTACGAGAGAATTGGAATTGTCGCCTGTTTATCATTTCAAGTTGGTTGCTTGGCTTGTATAGGGTTTGTCCATATATTACATACGGAAATTAGGAGGTGGTTCCATCCTTCCAGACACCACCATACCAAATACACCATTATTTTAGGGGGAGAGGTTCAGTCGTTAAATATTTTGATGACAAAATACGTATACAATATGTGGACGGCCCCTTAATCTGGTCCTGTAATATTATTGCTGGTGCTCGATCCACTCGTGTCTTGTCTGTGTATTCCGGATGAAATCTCCGTAGGCTGTCCGGAAATTACACTTAACTCCCCTTGTCCATATTCATAGCTCTCATTGTAGCTCAAAGTAACACCCTGTATGTATTATAGAAATACTAGGCCCAGAGCCACAGTGCTTCGGTTAATATTTTGATCGACAAACTCAAAAATCAATTCAATCACTCACCTTACAGTTACTCCTTGGAGTTTGTTCATAGGTATGTACCACTAATTGGATGAGCATACATAATTTGAAATTCTCCACCGCGCTCTCAGAGGCAACTGAGTAACAAACGAAATTAATATACGTATTAGGTATTATGGTTCTATTAGCACTGCTACTTCTTCACTGCACTGTAAAGGTGCGTTTAAACGCAGCAGGCTTTTTACGTCCATTAGCATCTCAAAGCGTCCATCTTAGAGCCACGTTTAACCATTGATACCACTTTTTGTGTGACCTGGTTTTCCAGACGCTATTAGTGAGAAATTAGGGCTAAAATTGCCCTTTCCTAATTACAGCTAACTGTTAGTACTCCCCGTGAGTAGCTTAATGGAAAATGATATAGTTTTATCAGTGGGCCTTGATTCTTGGACGACGACGGATCATTAGTCTCGATTGCATGTAATTCAAGGGTTGCTACATCTTGGTCTTAATGGTGGGCCGTTATTTTGATGCTATTTGGGTAGAAAACGGAAAGAAAGTTCCGGGAAAAAATATTCCCGCGAATCAAAACATATTTGAATAGCAATAGAAAATAATTATGAAATTACTTGAATGGATTTATTGAGTGACTTGCTTCAATCCAAACATTAAGTAGTATTTATAAAATTAGTACAAAATAAAAATACTTAAACAACCACTAAATTTAAATTAACGATCTAGTTTTGATTCCATTTATTTGATTTTTATTGCCTGACTGAGCGTACAGTAGTACCTAAATTAGTTTGGCTATTTGCAGCGTGTGGGAAAACCTGATACTGTGCGAATGTACACCAGTTCAAGAGGATGCATTTCCCAAAGGATTTGGCTCCAGGGTCAGTCTTTGGCTCTTGTTTGGGTAGATGTCGTACGGAATGAACGTTATATCTGATTAACTTTACCAATTATTATTATATTAACCCAAGGAGGGGTAGTTTTATGGTTAAACTCATTAGTAGTGTAGTGCCACCGTAGCTGAGTTAATTGCGTTGTACTTTTTATGCTTCGGATTGGTTCGCAACGGAACATGAAGATTTTAAACAATTTTTAACTTCAATTGGCCACTTTAGGAGGCCTTGGTACACTCTGTCTTATGGTGATGGGAAACCCCTGCAAATAATAATAATAATATGTCAGTCATTGTAAATCAATATGTTATGTACTGAATGGCTATTGTACAAGGATGAAATTTGTGAAAAAGGGATAGAAAGGGAGCAAAGGCACCAGGATGTGCAGCGGAGCAAGTGGAATAGTTGTTAGCACTTCACTGGCCACATTGCACACCCCAGTCTATACTGTGCTACCAGCCACGCCAACTCAAGCCTTACTGCCAGCCCCAGCAAAAATATGCCCCGATAAAGAGAAAATTACCTCCGTACTGTTTTTTGTACTGATTAAGACATAAAGTTTGTCTTTATCATAGTATCTCCATTGCATGCCAATTTTGTCTTGTATAAAACACTGCAGTCGGTTACTTACGTTTGTTCTACCTCAAGGAATAATTCGTTTAAGTATTTGTGTTTCTATGACGTCCGATCATGGCTCAGATGGGTATTTAGGAGAAACGAATCATCGTCATTATGTAAGCTGTATTTGGAAACTTTATGCAGTTAACAATTGCCGATTAAAGATTATAATAGCTTACTTGGACAAACTACAGACCAATGCTATGCGCTTAGCTAGCTTTTTTATTTTTATAATTACTCAGCAATGCGCCTCCTGTCTTGGTATCGGTTAAAGATCCTGAGGTGAGACATATCCTTGCTTATTTGTTCATTTATTATTATTTCGTTCTTTAGGAGTTTACATCTTAGGATACATATTCGCCTACTAGGGTAGTAGAGTAACCTTATACCTGGCTTACAAGTCTTGTTACGGTTAGGTTGACCATTTAAGGTTCAATTAAAATAATACTCCGACCGAACCGAAACCGTAGCTCGCGGTTTTATTGGAATGCCCAACCGAACCGAAAAAATTATTATGTTGCGGATGCAGGATCAAACCAAACCGAACCGAGCTGTATCACCGGCTAACAATAAGAGATCTTCATGATCGTACTAAAGGATTCCAAGAAATGTAGCATCAGGCAGGTATTTGACGTAAATTGTGCAGATCTCCTTACTACACGGTTCTTTTTAGGTATTTACGTGGTTGTCAGTTTTCGGTTGTTGTTAATGCTATGATTGGTGGGTGGCTGTAAACTCAACTTTTCCTTCTGCTTTCCACACACGTGAGTTATGAGCTCGCGTGACTCTTAACTTTTCCACATTCTCGTTCGCGTTAATTAAACTCCCTCTGGCTGCCTCCAAAAGTACGTATTCACCAAAGTACACCGACCACGTTTTTCTTACTCCACAATATAGCCTTGTATAACCTGTAGTATAGGTATGTAGAGCTATCCCCTTGGTACGAGTAGTTTGCGATGTACGTTTACTTTTTTCTTTTGCAGTTTCTAAGCAAATTACAAACTTTGAAGGAATTTTTCGGTAAAAACTTGTACAGATATGCAGTCAAACAAAAAAGTATGTAGGTAACAAAGAATCATTACATAGTAAGTAGCTATGCTCACACACAGTTAATGCACTTTCATTAGATAATATGCGGAGTGGCGGTATGGTGAATTTATTAAAGTCCAGAAAAGAGTACAAAGATCATTATTTTAAAAAAGTAAGATTTTGAAAAATGCGTGTTTAAAAAAGGTTGATGTGGAGAAAGTATCAACTTTGAAGAAACATTTTTGAAAATTAATTTTTTCAAAACATCGTTTTCAAGGAAAGCGGAGCTAAAAAAAGATATTTAAAACTGCCTGTTTTCATGTGTTTACAAATACGTTTACAATCATGAAAAGTAGTTTGCAAAAATAGTGCGTTTAAAAACTGATTTTGTAATGAAATTTGCCATTTGTCGTTTTAAAAAGGGCGTTTTAAAGCAATATTGCCAATTTCGAACAAGCATTTTGAAAGTGCAAAGTTTTGAAAATCAATTTAAAAAGACTTGAATTCTGAATTGCATTTTAAGGAAGTTTTGGTTCAAAAATTCGGGTCCTAGGATGTAACAGACAATTGTGAACATTTATTTGTTTGAGTAAATATATA
The DNA here is from genome assembly GCA_034695205.1 of Dicyrtoma fusca. Taxonomy (NCBI): domain Eukaryota; kingdom Metazoa; phylum Arthropoda; class Collembola; order Symphypleona; family Dicyrtomidae; genus Dicyrtoma; species Dicyrtoma fusca. Next base: position 21,320 of record JAQFZC010000851.1, on the reverse strand, counting down.
GTTACATTAGAATTTTGGATGTGCAGGTCCGCAAATGCTCTGCGTTCTGCTGTCAACTCGGCTGGCTGATGCTCAAAATATTCAAAATATTCTAATAAAAAGGAAAGTAATATAAAGAGTATAAAAGTAATAAGAGCCACTCATAAATCAGATTAATAATCAAATCAAAGCACCAGCCCATAGTTACTCAGTTAATGTTGCAGATAATGTTAACGAAGAAGCAACTCACTTCCCATGGTGCCTACTTTTTGGTGCGTCCGAAGGAAAAATATCTAATCAACGCACGTGTGAGACGACACACTTGCCTATGTACTTATAGTCTAAATGCGTGTACGCATAAATAAAAAAACACGTTGAGAGTACAACTAATGAATTTTCACACCTTCCCCGCTGCCTACTTGTACGTTGTGCCGTGACCATTTCATTTTCATTTTCATTTTTGAGATTTGAGCTACTTGTACTGCTGTGGGTCAGGCCAAAGGGAGGGAAATAATACGAGGGATATCTCTATAATATCCTCTTTGAACAAAAGGTGATATAATTTTCATATCTTTATCTGGTTTATAAGTACTTTTTCCCCCTTTTTTCCTCCTGTTCCATGATAAGGAATGGATTATTTGGTGGGGAAGGGAACGGAGGATGAGAGTTAATAAAAGTAAAAGCTCGGCAACTTTCCCCATTTTTTCTATGAATTTCTGTCAAGCCCAGCTCCAGCTATAGTTCATGCAATGCGAGGGACAGAGCAGCATCTAATATGTGTATGTGCATACCGTAGAGCTCTCGTTAGTCTTTAATTTCACTTGGCGTTGTTTCAATCATCTTTGTATTAGTCAAAAGGTTTTTTTAAAAAGTGGTCTTTCAAACACATTAGTTACTTGTAGAACACTTCAAAACTCTTTTTTTAAACTTCATTAAAAATACATTTGCACATATTGATTTTCCTGTATAAGTTTTTTTTAAAACCTTATACAAGCAACCCGTTTTTTAGAAACTCCGATTCAAAAATCACAACACTTTTCTGAAAAGTGAATTTCTCTAAAAGCAATTTTTTGTTTCAATCGTGGATTCTACAAGCAAAATAACATCGTTTTTTTGAAAATGTCAATTTTATTACAAGCAATTTTTCTAAAACAAACTACATTTTGTTTTAAATGTGAGTTTAAAAAAAATCAAAAATACTTTTCATAAATATCCATTTACGTAACGTTTTAACAAACTATATTTTTCTGTAGCACTGCATCCCACAAAAATGAAACAGATAACGTTCAATTTAATGAAAAGGTGAGTTAAAAAATACTTATTTGTGGAGAAAATGTCAACTAACATTTATAATTATAAGTGTTACTAAAATAACCCAGGATTTAAACATAGATTCTGCAGAGGGAAAGCAATCGAAGATTGACGGTACTAATAAGGTGAAAGGAAGGTAAAAGGGGTACGCAGGCAGACCTGGCTGGCGGTTGAGTCTGGCCTGGAGAAGGTGGAAAAAATATTTTATGCGTAAAATTCGGTGAAGTAAAGTGAATCTGACTGCACTGAACTATAAAAGGGATTGCGTGGACTGGGTAGAGTTATTAGGAAGAAAGCATTTACGTTTATTGCTCTCCCTAATAAATTGATACGAACCCTCTTCCATCACTCCATCACATCTCCCACACAAACACACACCCACATATGCCAACTGTGCCCACTCGTATCCCATACATGGCTCCCTACTTGAGTCCACCGAACCACACACAAAAATCCCAGCAACTCTCCAATTAGCTGCTCCTTCGCATCCAAAACTTCCACAAAATGAACCAGCCAATTTCTGTCTAAAGACGAACCTCCGAAAATTGGAGAATGTATGAAAGAAAAATGTTATTATATATTTGCAGGTCTCAAGAGATCGTATTTAAAACGTTTCATACTCGTAATGCTGTACATTTAGTTCCAAACGCCCGTGCTGCTGCATACATATTTTAGTTACATTGTGTCCGTTTTATATTTATTTATTTATAACTAGTAAGTTAGTTACTCTCATGATTTACACTTTTTTAAAATATTTATTTACGGTAAAGTATAAGAAGCTGCGACTATTCTTATGGCTGGCTAGCAAACTGAAAATTGTAATTGCGCTTCAATGAGTCAGAATTCGACACAGGTGTGTGCTGTAGTTCCAGTGCTATCTCTGTCTAATGTACCGGGCATTTGAGCGGGTGAGCGATGCACATAATCTGTGCCCGGTTTTTATTTCTGTCTGAGTTCTGTGCATTAGACTGGAGTCAGTGGGCAGAAAGTAGTGTTGGTTGGATGTATGGAGAAAGGAGCAGCCAAGGAGCAGAACCACCACTCGAGTCAAACCAAAAAAATAGACGCTCTCCCATGTTTACTCTCTTGAAACATTTATTGGAGCCACTGGATTTTTTTTGGCTGCTGAAACTCAGTCTTCTTGGAGTCTAAGTAAATGTACTGTGCGCAAACACGAGATGGAAGAAAGTACACTTTTTATGACACTAAATACACTACAGTACCGAAATTCTCCGATTATGTACAATCGCGATCGCTTTCAATTCAAGTCAGGTTTTAGCACGCACATCATGGCTCTGACGCTTTCTGCCTTTTTTCAAATCGTTTTAAAACCAATTTATTTTAAAGATTATTGTTATTTATAAAAAATGACGTACATATGTATTTAATAAATCGCTTACTAGGAAATTGCTTACAGAAAGTTCCAGTTTTACAACTATTAGAGAAAAAGTAATTCACTATTTAAGGGAAAATACTACTTTAAGCATAAAGAACTCTCGTTCGTTCCACACTAAAAAAAGTTCAAGGGTTCTTTCATATTTCAAATGCATTCCTGGAAGCCAACTGGAGCCATACGGTAAAGGAAGGTACGAAAGTAAAATGTAAATAGACTCTATGACTGAATGAATACAGCCAAGCACTACAGATACGCAGGACGAAGTTAGTTGGTCGTGAATAGTTGAAAGTTGATGAGTGTAAGGGAACGTGTTCTGGGGCATATCCATAAATTACATTATGGAATTTCTAAGTCAGGATGGGACATAGGTGATGATTTGGAGCAATAAAAAATTTCAAGTTAAATAGTGCATCTATTTGTATTAACAAAACGTAATTTCTGGCTGCTGTCTAGCTTGAAGGTATGTAAAGTGGGAGTGGATGCTAAAATATAAAAGTCGGACGTATAGCTATGAAAGGAGTTTGAAATTATTTATGAAGACAGAATTCTCATGTCAAATGAATAATTTACATGTAAACAGAGCTAGGACGGAAAAGGTAAAAGAAAGTCAGTGCCAGAGGAACTTTTACCTGTAATGTAATCACCGTGTATTCCGGTGCTTCTTGCAATGCAAAAAGTTTTATCTTTGAGTTTTAAAAAAAGTTACTTTTTATGGAAACATAAAAGTTCGACAAAATTCTGATGATAATGTTAATTATGTCTGTAAGTAAACTGATAAATATAAATTGACGGACAAATAAAATATTTGAAGGCAAATTTTTCTATTGGTTTTTGAGTTTGGACTCGTACTGGTTACTGGTTTTGCTATTATGCTACGTTATGACATGAGGGATGTTGGATCAATAGGTGTTTCTCATTTCATTCCAATTCATTTTCTTGCTCTATACTCTCCTCAGTATCCCAGCTTGTTTACTTTCTCTTCAGTCTTAAGCCTTTTCAGCTCACTTTCACTTTTCCTCAATTTCTTTTGAATTGGAATTTCTGCTGGCAACGTTCATCCATACAGCTTTCCCTCACTTTTCCGTTAGAGTTTCGCCTGAGACTTCAACTCGAATTTTCCAAGTAATAGTGTACAAACTGGGCTAGGCTATTGCAGCATATTTTAGGCGTAGGATAGTATATACACCTGCTACTGTTACAAGCTATATACGACATATCACTGATTCATAGTGTTTCTGAGGAAGCAAAAAACCCTATATCCATATCGGTTTTCAATTTTAAACTCACATCTACTATTTAATAGACATTGAAGGACATTTTGTAACTTTTAAAAAACATGTAAATAGTCCATTTAGAATATTTTCAAAACATTCAAACAGAAACTAATATATATTGCAAGTGTTTAGAAACACCTGACTAAAGGAGTTGGTAGCTTTTCAAAAGCGTGCAAATACGAAACTTTACATCTATTCAGAACCACCAATACAGAATACTTTAGTTTTGCTGTTTGCAGAGAATCTCTCAGAAATGCCTTTTGCTTTTAAATCGAGACACTTTGCTTCTTCTCTAGCAAGTCCAGGGCATGCATAAGCGTGCGTAAAAGTTGAAGAGGCTCGTGTGTGAACATAATAATATATTTTAGGAGACAGATCAATACATCATGGCATATCATACAAACGTAAAATGGCGAGAATAACGTCCTTTCCCTCACTGGCTGACAGAGGGAAAGTGCTATCGACAGAAATTTGGGGAAGTATTTGAATTCGTTGAATGCTCGTGGGTATTGTAGGCAGAGAAATGGAAGCAGTGCTTTGGCAGTTTTAGTGTCTCATTTACTGGAATCTTTATACCATGCTGGTTCGTTGGTTCCATAACCTGCCCTAGCTTTTACTATTTAGAAATATTCAGTCATTTGTTTGCAATAACAGTTTCATGAATTTAGCTTTTATAAAATTATAAAAATACAAATACTAAAATTACAAAATACGTCGTATAAATTAATGCTAGAGAGTGAAAACATTGCAAAGACAATTGTTTTATCATTGCCATCATTTATTATCCTCACAAATATATGGCTCAGTACCTTTTATGCCGCCATGGCTGTAGAGAGACAGATTAAATTATCCTTCTTTCGGAGTTTATTTTATAGTAATGAAGTATACATTTGGGTAGGTGCCTATTCCTATGTTTTGACGGTCGGAAAGATGCTAGTTTTGAACTTTGGTGCGAAGAAAATGTAGAGAGGAACGGTAACAATGACATGGTAAGGGAGGTCGGCTGGCGACGGGGCGAGACGTCATGGATGCAGACTGACACTGATTGGATTTGTTATTTAGCTTAAAAGCTTTATTTGGTCAACGTGGGCCATTTGTCATTTACCATTTGTCGGCTCATCCGCTGCCTAGTGAGTTCCAATTGATGGATGAGACTATGTACCGTATATCTCCGATTAGTCCTCAGGACTCATATCAATCCTACCATAACATAAATTATAAGAAATATACAACGCTTCACGGAGTTTTGCGGTATTTCATTTTATAAGTGCATCTTCTATTGATGCTTTCCCATAAAATATTGCAATGATACACACTACAAAAATAATTTTTGCGCATTTTCGAAATTAGCTGCCCAGCTGTGGAATAATAATAAGTAAATACCTAAGTAGGTACTTCCAAGTAGGTTAGATTTTATATGCCTATAGTACAATGAGTTCCATTTGGATTTAAATGGGATTTCGCAACTGGAATAAGAAAGTAAATGGAAGATTGTTATAGGAAATAATATCTGGAATCCATTTGCAATCATTGTCAAACCCTATTTGGAGGATTCCACTACTGCAACGTCTGTCTGAGAGAAGGAGTTGGAGAAGGAAACGTAAGCGTAAATGTGATTGTGCTCTTTGTGTGCTGATGGAGATTAGGATTATTACGAAACGCAATAATATACCGTATGAAGATTATGGAAAATTGAGTTTAGACAAGGATGAAGGTAAGCTATTCAGACATTTGCAAAGGCGAAATGCAACAAAACAACTGACATGGCAGTATATTGTCACATAAAACACACCTACATATTATGGATACTATTCACGTAAAAACTAACTTGCACAATTTACATTATACTCATACTTTCCAAAAGAACTTCCAAAAGTAGACTTTCATGATTTTGAACTGCTCCAAAGCTTGTCTTTTACATGTTTTTCAAAGGGCGCAAAACAAATTTTTACTTGATTTTGAAAACATTTTACGCGGAAAAAGGCTAATTTTGTTGTTTATTTTATTATTTGCCGTTGAAACAGGACAAGTCAAACTTTTTACATTATTTTGAACAAGCAAGTTTGTATCGTTTAAGCATTTTGAAAACGTTCAAATTAGCCTATTTACACGAATTTATGGGTGGCTTTTAAAATGGCGAATCTAAATTGTTTTGAAAAGGAACAAAACTGTCAGATTCATATCTTTTGGATAAGGGAAATTGCAGTTTGTACAAACTTTAAGCGCAGTTTAATATGTTTTGTACTACTTATTAAAACCACGGTAGATATGTCATACTTTGCTTCTTAACATCTTAACCGTAGTATAGCCAACAGAGCACAGCGAGTACGTCTACCCAAGGATTAGATTGGATTTTGATTGCTATTGGAATTAGGAATTCAATTGCACACATCACATCCGCATCTAATGAAGTCTTCCAAAGTCAACATTTCAAAGTCCCATTCCCCACACGTATGTAACAAGTAACACCTAATTTCATTCCAATTCTACTTTGCAGCTACATAGCACTTGTACTATCCTCATGTAGCTATAGAGATAAGCAGGAGCCCATGTATGTACATACATACATTTACTGCAATGACAATGAGTGCAGTACTAATGAAAAGATTTGAGACGTTAACTGCTACGGCATTCAGCATTCGGTGGGAACATCGCCGTCGTAATGCTAAAATCATAAAATCGATCGGAATATTCATGAAGTTCCGACTAACTGCTACTGGTAGTTCATTGTATCAAATTCAAATTTTCAAGTCAAAGCAAAGTAGAGTAAAGGGAAGCAAATCAAAGGAAAAGCAAAATCAACAGCGGCAGGAAAGCCAAGGTAGTTCCAATCGCACTCCCAGATTAAAATCCTCCGCTTCTGAGTAATATCATGACTTAAGGAGCAAAATAGCCAAAATTCAAACAGTGTGTTGGAAAAATAGTGCGTGCATGTAAACCATCGCATAATTTTCAACAGTAGTTATATCCATTGTTGTTGATTAAATGTCAAATGTGACTTGTAATTTTTTAAAAGTTCTATTTCCTAGTTCTTGAGATAGGGAAAAAATCTATGTTTTGAAAGCAGCACAATATTCTGTTGAAAAGGTTTTGAAATGTAAAAACTAAATATCCTGCAAAATTTTGCATTCATACTTCTCTCTGAACAGGTTCAAAGTAGGCAGATTATTTACATATTTCTAGGCTACCTTTTCCAATGAGATATGCGTAGCTTTCCTTCTTAAGCCAGGAGGCCAGCAGGACACGTTGAATGTAGAGATAAGGAGAAACTTTTTGAAATGAAACCGAAATGGATAAATGAAAGGGATGAAAACCTGAGATCCTGGATTACTACTGCAGCTCCACATGTATGGAGAAAGGTGGGGAAAGTACTTTGAATGGCTGACTCTGCTTGTGTGGAGAGCTGCAAATAGTAGCCGAAGTCGTTGAGAGCGTATTTAGGCAGAGACGGAGATGGGATTCCATGGAAATGAAAGTGTGTGGTGGTGGCAGTGGTGAGATGTAGATAGTACAGGGTAGCGATGAAAGGATGGGAAGCTTATAGGTACTGCGGTGAGAGGAGAAATATCGCACGGAGGATTAACTTTCAAATCTAAGCCAAACACAACAATTTCATTTCATTCGAATTCATTTCAACATTTCCAAAAATACTTTACAGCTTCACACTCTACAAATGAGCCAACCAACCATCCAGTCCCATTCAGATTCAGATCCGCTAGTCACATTTAGCGGCCAATCCAATGACACTATTTCCTATTTTTCGTTTTCAGCTTTCAACTTATTAAGCCAAAAGTTTTACTTGTACGTTTTTCAAACTGTGTTCATTTTTTTTTTAAATTCCACAAAAAAAGTGCGTTACTGAAGATTTCTAAAATAAATATTTCGTTTGGTTCTGTTTTGGAAAATGCATCTTTAAAGTCATGAAATTATCGAAAAATATTCTTGAAAGCAGGAAGTTATTAGATCGTCTTTTAGATTAGGTGTTTGCTTTTTTTCAAAAAGCTTACTTGCACTAGTTAAATGAACTTACTGTAAAATACTGCTAGGTAAATAAGCGTCTGTTGATTCTCCGCGAACGAAAGAGAATGTTAAATAATGCCGATTTTATTGCTATAAAGTTATCAAAATGCGACGGCGGATTTCAGTTGCCAGTCTTAATAAACCCTGCTATGGTCTTCCCTTGTAGTTTCCCTGCCATGGCAATGGAAATAATTAAAAGGATAGAAAGACGGAATAAACAAAGTAAGCTCGATAGACTACATGTATGCCAGATTTAAGTTAATAGAAATAAAGGAGAATAATTTACTTGTTTCAACTTCATTTTGTCCATTTTGTTCTCCGTTGAATTTCAATGCATGCTAATCATTTTGTTCGTGCGCATTTACATTTTGTATATCTGCAAATAGGCAAGCAATTACAATGCAGTTTGTAGGTAGTGCAGTAGTTAAGAGATGAAGGGGTAGACTGTTCTTTCCATTCCTTCCAGCTCCAATGCAGTGCATTGTCGAGTTGTTAATTAATTATGTCTGTATTAATAATGGAGGGAGTGAGAATAAAGACTACAACTGCAGCTACAGTTTGCTAGGAACTACGCAAACAAATACCGACAAGGTCCTATTGAGCTACTCATAGGACGCTTCCCAAATTATTGGTACAGTTTTTTCAAACCCATTGTAAGTATACATACGCAGTCTAGTGCTTTCCATTAAAACGTATATTTCTAACAGAGCTATTTTTTACAAATGCTTTATGCAACACAGCAATTTCTTTATGTAAGACAGATACAGACTTTTACAGTACTGAATACAACGAGACGTTCTACGCAACAGCTTATGAAAATAATCTCCCTTTTTAAAATTTTTATTCGAATAAAATATATTTCTGAAAAAGTTGATTTCTAAAAATAAAAAAGAGCTTTCTAGAATTGTGAAAGTCTGGACATCAGGTAAGTGATTTGATTTTTGTTTAACGTTTTGATTTAAAAGGTTATTTAAAAATTGTAATTTCTGTAATCTTTTTTTCTTCTAAGAACTCAATTGTACAAAAGCCTGCTGTCAAAAGTATCAATTTTGTAAAACTGAGCTTCATCTACAAACATTTCAAAACAGGTGTAAACAAGCAGAATTTAAAAAAAAAGTAGAAGTTCAAAATACAAATTCGTGTTATATGTATTCACAGTTTGTATACACAGTAATTTTTGTGTGTAATTTGTATTATACCTTCTAGTTTTATGTTTCACAGTTTAGTAGACGACCTGGAGATTTACGGTATGCACATCCACTTTGTAGCACTCACTCAAGCATTCAGCTCTGTTCTGTGTTGTATTGCTTGCCCCGTGAACTGGTGGGCTACGAGTACGCGACTCGTACAAAATGTTGAAACAGAAGGCAGACGGAGCAATGTATTTATGTAGTGCAAGACACGCCGCAATGCAATGCCAATGCGAAGACTTTCGCTTTTCTGTTTCTCATCTGAAATCAGAATCTTTCTTTGAATGGATCACGCACCAAACTAACCAACCATCTACGTTTTATTTCCCACAGTCCAGCAACACAGACTTCTACGTTCTCACGTATTCCAACATTCACTAATAAAGAGAAACCCCCTTTCAGTTTCATTTCTACTATTTATTCTACTTAACAAAGAATTTCACTTAATCACCATCTATTTATTGATAACTGTCCCTACTTCCCCATCTACATCTCAACCAATCAATTCAAATATTCAACATTACAGGAGAACTCGTAGCCTTTATGTTTGGTTAGAGTTTAATTTGACAACCTTTTACAAATTATGATTAATTAAGCCCATTGTTTAAAGTATTTCACACGGGTTTTCAAACTTGTAGTTTTCAGCAAACTTATACATTGTAGCAAAGGCATTTTTACAATTTTTTGAATCCATTTAGCTGTAGCGACGTCAGTTGCTTTAGGCACATTTTAAATACAAGAAAATTAGAAAAAGACTTATTTGGAAATACGGGCATTTTAAAATACCTGTCCGTAGAACAAAAAAAGTAAAAAAAAAAAAAGAAAAAAAAAAGTAGTTGCCCTCTAAAATTAGAGGACGTTCTAAAATCATCATCATAATAATAAAATTCAAATAACACTTTTTTGTGGCGAGTCACTTTTTTTGGGTTAGTTGGTTTTACTAGAAATATCGATATTTGGATATATTAATTGTCATATATGACAGGAAAAGCGCTGGGAGACCTACATGTGAGACGATGAAGCCCAATAAAACGTAAATCAAAGTCATGAATTGAATTGAATTTCCATTAGTCTCGATTTTTAATGAAAACGAGCTAAAAGCATTTAAAAAACACCTTCTATTTTTAATGTATGTGGGAGGTTAATAAGGGTATTTAGCGTTGCTAGCCGTGTACAAATTCAAAAGGCCAAACCAGTAATTGCTTATATAGATAACGCAATAATAGAAATTTTTTATCAAGTTTTTTCAATAGTTGTACGAACTTGGGTTATGAGGGATATAAAGACATCTCTTCTGTAAAGATATCATTCTGTCTTCAGGAATGTGACGTCTCTCATGCAGTCCACGTAATGCTTTTGCTAGTTGCAGATGCTGTTTCAACTATTTTGTTACTTTACTCCGCCGCACATGTCTTATTACACTAAAGTGTGTTGTTAACGAATTATCTCTTTCGAATCTGGATGTCAGAAACCTTAAAAAGCATGTGTGATTGTAGAAATTCCCATAAAATTAAGTAACCGTGCAAACTCATTTCTAAAATATTTTGGCCAATTTGCGCCATTTTTGGTCTGAGCCGGTCACGCCCATGTTGTAATGGCTTGGACACCTCGGCCTGAAACCGCACCTTCCAATCTCTAACTAATTGGCTGCACATTGCGCATCGATACGAACAACAAAAAATAAAGTATTTGATCTAATATTTAGTACACCCTGTAACTGCGTTTTTGGTTAATATAAACTTTTAGGGTTCCATTTATCTGTGTGCCCCTATTTTGCATGAATTTGAGTGAAGTTTCATGAGAAAGTCCTTCAAGAAGTGGAATGCAGTGCAATTAGTGAAACTACGAGTCTAGATGCGTGTACTGGATCTGGGTTGAATCAGAATCGGTTTGCAGCACTCACGCACTCATCTAGGCGAGTGGACATCATTGCTTATTCTAAGCACTAAAAAAGGTCTTATTGTGGATCCAACTGTTTGAATGGAGCAAGACACAAAAAGTCTTAGTTTTGTTGAAATCTACAGTTTTTAACAATTTCTAGAGCTGTTGAAAACAAGAACCGCATACGGGGCTTTCCGAACCCGAATACACCTACAAGGCAAACCTCTTCCAAATCAGGGAAGTCCAAGTAGGCTAAATAGTTGCAAGTATCAATTGCGTATGCAGCACAGTGAAAAAACCGAAGGATTTTTGTGCTTACCAGTTGCCACAGCCAATTATTGGGACCCGCTCGTATTGAAAAATCCGGGTATGATTAAAGAGTGTGACCTTGTGACCGCAGGCAGTAAGTGCATATTGAAAATTGAAATCACTCACGCATCATTTACTCCTGCCTTTACAGTAAGGCCAAATTGGGACATACAATTCTGAGTAGTAGTACTAAGAAGGGTTTAAAACCGAAAACGCGAAACTTTTTCGGTGTCATTTTAGCTTTGAAACCGAATAACAGTGGAACCGAAAGAAGGATGGTTAATTTGAAATATGCATTTTAAAGAACAATTAATACGAAATAACTATTAAAAAGATACATCGAAATCAGGCTACAATTGCAGAATTTATAGCAAAAATAAAGAAATCGTCAAACATTTATGCGATTTTGAAAAACGTTTTTTGAAGTGATAATTTTTAACAGCTCTGGAAATGGTTAAAAACTATAGATTTCAACTAACAAATAGCTCTATAAGTATCAGAATTAAACGAATAATATGTTAAAATAGCTTTCAAGATTCGTCAAAATGCTGTTAACCCCCAAAATAGGGGCAAAGTTTGTTCATATAATCCTGCCCCCCCCCCTCTTCTGTATTTGTACATGGGTACCTACAAAAGTACTGCACCTACATACAATTGAATGCCCTTTTCAGATTTTCACCTGCACCACTCTTATATCTGTAATACTAATTATATCTAAAATCTCAAGTACCTTCCCGATCTCTAAAGTATGAATTTTGGATCTTTTTCTACCCGAAAATATTTCACTGCAAGTTGGAGAATCTACTTGAACACTGTACAAACTATATGTACGAGTAAGTGCCACTACAGTATCATATCCCTAGAGCCACAGCAAGGTACACTCCTAGAGCACTAAAATAAGGATCCGACCGTCTTATAAATGAAATTATTATACGCCAGGGATTTGGGCTTCATGATTTCGTGAAACCTGTATGTATTTTTTCCTGTTCCTGTCGATGTACATACTAGTATCCCATTTACATCAGTAGAGTTTCTGTCCAATATATTTATACCTCGCTTAGTATTTTTATAAGCATAGTAATATAATGTGTATTGTAGATGGGATGGTATTGTAGTGAAAAGCATTAAAAGGTAAGCAAGAACACTTGAAATAAACTTACCAACACGATCTTTTTATCTGGGTAGAATCAAAACTCATCAGTTTTGTATAAAATTCATCTTTGAACTTACTTGTTTAAAAACAAAGTATAAACAGCTCTTACCGTAAATCTGGCATTACTTATTAAAGAAGTTTGAAGATATATTAGTATCAAATTCTTTAATATCTATTTAAAAGATTTATTTGTAATTTTTCAATGCTTCAGTGAAGCAATCTGCAAGAAACGTACACCATCGTTTCTCTACTGCTCCTAGAACTAAGCGTAGTTTTTTTTATTGATAATTTAAATAGCATTAAGTGGGCATCAAACGTAATCATTGGCAAGCCAGCTAAAATCTGAAACGTATATACGGAGTTTATCGATCTGTTCCCTCTGGAGGGCAATAACAGCTTTGTTTCGTTAATAAAGTTTTGTCTTCCTTAAAAAATAGAAACTATCATTGCAGTCACAGTCAAAAATTGCATGTTTTAAGAAAAAGTACAAATTGGTGCCGTAAACATACATTTAAATAATTTGGGATTACATACAGAGCATAGAAATTTTGTGTGTTTTCATAAAACAAACGCTTATAGAAATCGGTATTTTAAAATACTGCACTTACAAAACCTACCCTTTTAACTTAGCTTATAGAATCAACTGTTTCAGTAATGTGTTTTCAGAACCGAAACTTAGAAAGACTTTTACAGACAGAATAGAATCTAACATTTTAGAAAACTAAATAAATCACACCAGCTGGTTGCTCACAGACAATCTAATAGTAATAAGTAAATGTATCGTGAATAGGAGCCAAGATGAATAAAGCTTAGCTGTGAAACCTGAAACTTAGTTCGCTTTACAGACCTAGAATCCAAGAGTGTTCAATACACTCAGAGTATACATATCGAGGCTTTAGGTGCAAAATGACGCGTATCCATTTCCGCTTAAAGGCAAAGTGACGCGCTGGAAAAATCTTAATGGGTATGCATCACTTTGTACATTAAGATAGCGTCACTTTGCCTTTAGGGGAAAAGAATACGCATCATTTTGCACCTTAAGCCTCGATATGCAGACACATTACATTACACACAGTGGAGTGAGCGGAAGTGAAAGACGGTGGAAGTCGTCTTGGATTGGAGGATTGAAAGAATTAAGCTGAATAATCCAAAATGCGGAGATGAGAAAGTTTCTATTTTTTCTCTTCAAACCAAACCTCAGCTCAAGTTTAGCTTCCTTTACTAGTACACGTTTTAAATTTAACATTTCTTTCTTTCTCCGGCACACCGGTTTAGGACGCAATATGATATGCTTTGGCTCAAGAAGCAAATAGAAACAAGTGGTTGTCAAAAGTATTTTCCTTACAGTCTACAGTGTTTTTAAAATTGTGGAAAACAATCTAAAAAGCATATGAACTGTTTTTAAAGGATCCAATACTTTAAAAACCTCCAAAATTATTCATGTACCGATATCAACGCGTTTGCAATACCGCAGGCAATGGGTTAGCGCACTTACTTATTATGAAAATAAGGTGCGAGGTATCTCATTTATTGCTCATGCAAAATATCCTACTTACGTATTTTTGAAATGTTGCAAAATGTCTGTCCAACATGATTTTGAAACGGTGCAAAATGTTCTGTTTGTTCATGTTTTTTGGAATTACAAAATGTTCTGTTTGTTCATGTTTTTTGGAATTACAAAATGTTACATTTACACATTCTTATGATCACAAAACTATCTATTTACATACTTTCAGGTGTGAAAAATGTTCGCTTTGCACAATTTCAAGTCTAGAAAAGTTCTTATCCACATTCCTACTTTCAAAAATGCAAAACTTCCTACTAGCAAATTTTTAACTATATGTAGTACGTTTCCAATTTAAATGGCTCCATCTTTTAAATCCACCTTTTAAACAGAATATTCGCAGATTCGCACTAAAGAATATTGGAAATACGTCTATTTTCTTCTTAAGGAACTATGCTAAACGAGGCACTAGTATAAAAAAAACTCCAACTTTCAACAGTGAAATCTCATGGATTTACACTCGGTTTTATCTCCTTTTCTCCTCCACCCTCCCCTCCCAATTCCAACATTTACTCTTCCTTGAATCCTAATCCTAAATTCAATGCTCTTCCACACTATACCATGTAACCTAAAAAGAACTTGAGTTGGAAAGGAAAATGTATCCAAGACAGTCAGAGCTACAAATACAAAAGTTTCTCAAATCCACGAAACAAATAAAAGACAAACTATCAAACATCTTCACTTTATTTCCAATTAACCGTCTACTACATACCATTTACATTCTTGTCGCTTCTTACTTCTCTTTCATTCCATCTCATTCTCATACCATACAAATCAATCATCATGTAGTGCTCAAGACAAAAACTAAACGAAAAACAAGAGAAACTGAATGAAAGCATAAAAAGTCCCTTTTAATTTCAATTAAAACTTTGTCAATTACATACTTGCGTGCAAAACCTATTAAAGTCACGTTCAAATTTCTATTTGTCGGGTTCTTAGAACTTTTTGACTACTATTTTCATAATTAACTTCAATGAGGATGACATTTACATCAGGAGAACTCTTTAAGGACATGTACGCATATGTATACCTTAGAAACGATCCTTACATAAAAAAACAAACATTTTAGTGTGTTTTGACGTGACTGTATAGTTCAAGTTTGAAGGCAAAGTTTTTCTGGCGAAAGTCAGAGTAATAGTGGCTCACCCCAAGGTAAGTTAGGAGTCATGAATGTGTATCGTGAAAAGGTAGGAGAGTTTTTGAAAGACATATTGGAATTTTTGGTAGAAACGTAATACAAAAAGAGTAGAAAGTAAGGATGAAGGGAAAAGAAAACTGGAGAAAGGGAAAGTGAAGCGACGGAATCCCATGACATAAGCCATGAGAACTCCACTATCACGAGCGAAAGAGCAGTGGCGTTAATTTTTCATCAGAATTGAGCGAAAGTGAATTCAACCTGTTTTTCCTTTTACTCTCCCGGTGTTACGTTCTCTACTAGTATCTACCTTAAGTAACATCTAGACAATCCTGACTGACGCGAGGAAGTAGTATCTACCTAGCAGTAGTGGTACAGTCTATGATATGATATGGTAATGCAGGATAAAATGATCTCACTAGAGATATGGCTTCACCATGCACTTTCCCCTCATAGAAAATGTAGTTGCAAAAACTTGTGTATAGGGCTTTACTTGTATACAATACCTGTTAAGTACCGAGGAATAGGATACACTATTGTACATATATACCAAGCTTACCTTTGCTTACAGTTGATAAGTCAGAGCGAGAAAGTAGCTCTGAAGTGCCAGTGAAGGTATGCGGGAGGTTAGACGAAACGTGGTCGACGTCGTGTCATTGAATTCACTTTTGAGTACGTATAATACGACTGGAGTTCTGGAGTTTGTAGGAATAAAAGCATGACCATGTAATATGCATAAACTCTTAACAAAGTAACACGACACGACCATGAAAGCGAAGCGAAACACGCACTTTCACTTTTTAACTTTTACTTTGCACATAATGAACATTATATACTCTATAGTAAGTTCCCTATAAATCCATATTCTATACTGGTTACACTATTTTTTGTACTTTATAGTTTTCACTTTCACTTCCTATTTCATCTATTCCGCTATTCCAAAACGACTGTAAATGTGAGCAAAATAACATTCACATTCGAATAATAATAACAACAACTGGATATTCTACCGACACAGGAAGCAGAACTTGGAGTTTATATTTTGTGCTTAAATTTTACTGTGTATTAAGGTATGCATTCAGTTATCTATCTCTTTTCCCATTTCACTTGTCCTTGAGAGAATTCCTGTGTCCACAGAGACATACTTTCGGTTTTCCGTTTCCTAGGTATCAGTTTTTTATGCGTTAGAGAGTCATAGAGCAGTTATATATGGGTATGTATATGGTTTCCTAGAATGTATCTCGTAGTTACTTATCTTCTGTAATAATAATAAAGTGGGTACTCCTAGAAATGAATTTAATCTTGAGGGATTTTAGAACAGTTGATACCACATTTAGTTCAGTACTTCTGCAGGACTGGAGCATATAGAAAGCACTGGGGAACTAAGATGCTTGGTCTGGGAAAGTGAAGATATTTTTGAGCGAACATAATTTTCTTCCGAGAAAGCTTTTAATCTTCCTGTAATAATATTTTTAATGCATCATTTTCTTTTCGAGAGCTCTCCACCTCATCAACCAGCTTTCGCTCTTTATAAAATTTACTCTGTCGTACAGTTCTAGAAGTTTTATATGTTCCCTAAATACTTTAAAGTTTTGAAAATCAGTAGAGAAAGTCAATATAGTTTAATAAGAAAGGTTGTGTTTGGGAAGAAGAAGAAGTCTCTCAGAAAACTCAACTTGGAGAAGAGACATACAATGTCAGAAGGACTGTATAAGCGGGAAATAGAATAAAAACTTTTTACTTTACAATAATATTATTTTGACTCGTTTAACGGAGTAGACCCTAAATTAAGGTATATCCTCCTAATATGTATTATGTGCTTAGAGAGCTAAATGAAGAAAGTAAACTTTCTCCCACCACTTTTACTTGAACAGTTATTGTACCTTGACTCGGGTGAAAAGTGTACAATTATTTTTACATCAAGTTTCCTCCAAAGAATTTCAACTTTCTCAAAACTTACTTTCACTCAGTAAATGATCTTTTGTTTTATTTTTTTTCTCTACTTAGAATCATTGCTTTCGAATGTTGCTCGTGTATGTCGGTATTATGTTTACAGTTACAAATTTCCAGTATTTGATAAATCCCTGTAAAAATATATATGACGACTCCGCATACCTCTGTATTTCCCTTATGAAATAGTTTCAGCAAATTTTATTATCGTCACCGTAAAGCATAAGTGACACCGAAACTGGAAGTGTATATTAGCATTAAGTTACAAAAATTAATTTCGTTCATGTTCGTACGTTCACAGTACTGCAGTATTATGGGTATGTCACGTATTTAATTATAGAATCAGGAGAGAAAACTCTAAATCCATGATTATGTTTCAGTCCAACTCAAGTTCCAGCCAACACTTGACTCGATGAGTAATTTTCTCACGATCTTATGTACACGTTGTTTGTCAAATCACAAACTCGCAGAGAACAACACACTCACAGAACACACGAAATGTCTTGTAAACTCAAAACATGGGTAATATACACGTACAATAAAATCTGAGTTTTTCCCCTAACCATTTAAATAAGGGGAAAGTAAAAAATTAAATTTCAAAAGTTTGAAGCCTAGAGTCAAATGCAGATGGAAAAAAGAAATCTTTCTCGTCTTATATTTTGATTTTATTCCGAGCCAAAGCCAACTCCAGAAATATAGACATATCAGTTAGGATACAGCGGAGGAGCGATTGGGATACGTGGTAATGGGATGTGATGTTGGTTTGGCATGGGAGGGTAGCAGCGGCAGTTCTTGTATATTCAGCAGTAGTACAGAACTAGCAATAGCAGTGGCAGCGGCAAAAGTTATATCGCTGGGGAAAGTAAACGATCCAGCTGTTTCCTTCTTTCCTCTTGCACACAGTAACTTCATATCTTGCTTACTTCTGTCCACGTACAACATATGAATACAGTACTTTCCTGTCCTTCTCTTCCCTCACTTACACTCAAAGAATGCCAAATCAACTCGATTTATATTTCAAATTGATTTCACACAAAACAAGAAATTTTGAATCAAGGATACAACATAGTCACAAAAATACACTTTAGTCTTGTATTTTTACTACTGGCATAAATACACAGATCAACTATTTGTCAACTTTCACTATCAGTTTGTAGGAGATTTGACTTTGGATAAAAAATGTTTATAATTTTGGCTGGTTTTGGTTGGGAAGGTAAAAAGGGGGTGAGTTGTTGTGTTGATAGTAACAAATTTAATAGTAAAGTTGTGTTGTGTTGTGTTGAGTGGAGTGGAGTGGAGTGGGTCTGCTTCCCTGTAAGTTTGGTCTTTCGGTTGTGTTGGTCTTGTTCTTTGGAGAGAATATTTTCAGACGTCCTCTGAGCATAAGCAGAGGATTTGGAATAAATGGGAAATGGGATTCGAGAGTAAAAGGGAGTCAGTGAAGAAGCGTAGAACTGTAGGCCTGGCAGTAGTGCTCTACTGGGCATTGCTAGAACATACTAGCCATGCATAAGGAGCTATCTATAAGGATAAGGAGAAAGCAGCTTTGCTGCGAACGCAACTTACGGTTACGGTTACGCTTACGGTTAGTTTTCTAGTCCGTTCTCATCTGAGACCCTTCTCTATGCAACTATATACATTTCCCACGTACATGCTGTGCATCTGTAGATGCTATAGGAATGCACAAACTCCCAGAATTTCTATGTGCTTTCTTCGGATATTCGGATTCGGATTTCAACTGCCAGCACATACACGTAGCCTCGCCACTCGGTTCGTTGTTGGCTACGAGTGCGTGTGTGTGTGTGAGTGGGTAGTCTGCTTGTTGGTTTGGTCTTCAGAGCTCTTACGATCAGAGAGAACGAGTCGAATTTTGGGGCGCATTCACATTCTATTTTATGGGAGCGTACAATGCAATGATATTTTATTCTAGTCCTTGTTATGTTCCACTATGCTCTGCTCAGAGCTCTGCTATAATGCTACACACTCACTCTCCTATTCTGTTTGCTACACTGTACACGTTGCGCTTTCCCCCAAAGCAAATACATAATACAAGAACAAGCACAGTCAAGGAAGGGAGATTGTGGAGACGAAGAATTCTATGTATATGTAGTTTATCTATATGTGTGTCTGTAGTACTCTGTAGTATTGTATGTGAAGGGTAAGTGTGTGGGAGCGCGACGCGGCATGCTTAAGTATTAATGCACAACACGATTTTTTATTCCAAACAACAGTCTCAACGCGTCAGCTCCTTGTTAACAATTATCATAATTACTTCCGCTTTTCCTTTTCAGCCCTTTTTTCCCTTCTCAGTTTTCCCTTTTTTCCTATACGAATAATAATTAGATTTTCTAAATAATCTGATTTCCCCTTATGTGCTCTCCTTTCTCCGACTTTATTTATTTACATGGTTTTATTATGATTCTACAAACTTTCTTTCCTTATTGTTGGGAACTATGTTGGTACTTTTTTACACGGTAGAGATCCATGCAGTTAACAAAAGTCTTCAACTTTATAACCATTGTGAGCTATTTTGGAGCAACAAAATAAATTTTACTGAGAATCTTAGCAGTCACCCACTGTGATAACGAATGCACAATATAACGGATTTGAAGAAAAGAGCTTTGTAAATCCATACATAATTATAACGAAAGTTATTTTAAAAATTAACGCAAATAGTGTGTAGCTAACTGCACCTGTATTTAAACTTTTCACATTTCTTTCCAGACCGTGCTTTAAAAGACGAGAATTTTTCAAAATACATTTTTGTAATCACCCAATTCTTTTCAGTAGCTAAGTTTTTCAATATTAGCTTACAAATTCATCATTTTCAAATAAAAAACTACAATTTTTTAAAATGCTTTTTTAAAATTATGTATGTGAACCCACATTTTTCAAATTCGTATATTTCCAAAATTGCAAAACTCAGAATATTTTCTAAATAAACATTAGAAAGTACCGACAAATTTAAAAATCGACTGCAAGTAAAATGTTTCTAAATTAGCCACTTAATGGCAAAGGCACCGGAATTACTTGTATAAATGTGTGTCGAAAACGAAAGCAAAGGATCAAGCTTCGTATACAAATGACGAAATGGGTTCAGGAATTCTTCCATAGATGCTTGAGTCATTTATATATGCAAACGGATATACCGCCGAGCTGCAGTGAATGTACCTATACCCCCACCGCACTATTCTGCATTAATGAAGTTACACCTATCAATTAAATATAAATCCACACTCCACAAGCTACCACCTCAATCATATCATGGCTGTTGGCTTAACGGGTGCAATTACGTCTACGATTACAAGAACGAGTACGAAAAGGAAAAAGAAAGCGATTAATTCGTCGACTTTACTTAAATCAAAGGAGAGCAGGGGAAGTAAAGCCTACCTATACAGAAAATAGATTTACCAGGAGATTAGAATTAGACGGAGATGGTCAGTCATGTGATGTGATAGACACATTAACGTTTTACTTTCGCTGTTATAGCTCTTAGCCTTTCAGTTCTTAAAGATTATAGCTGATTGTGCTATATATCTATACACATGCTTGTAGGTGCTACTTAAGATGAAGGATACAAAGATTATTTGTAGCCAAAATTAACCAAGGGATGGAAAAGAAGCCATATACATAGTACAGATAGACAGGCAAAGCACTTCCAGGCAGACACCCTGAAATTACTTTACTTGAGCTAATGTCCGTATAAACTGCTCAAGACAAACGATAATGGGAAAGCAATTGTTAATGGTGAATGCTCAATGTTGAGATGTGAAGAAACATGTGAATCGGCTTCCAATTTATTTCCAAAGCATTAGTTTCAAGATTAACGATAAAATCAAATCAGGGCCAAGAACCCGGAAGCTAAAGCCAATGCGCAATGGTAGATGGGTACCTGTGTAAGTATCTGATCGTTAGCTTATGCGCTGATAGCTAAGGGGCTCTTCCTGTAGAAGTAAATCCGTATTTATCATTTTAGAGTGCCCATGAGATATTTCTATTTACTCGATTCACCGCATTTTTCGAAATTGATCTCTCCAGCTTTCCTATACAACAAAGCCATTTGTAACATCGAATACCCTATATCCCATTGTACGCTAGATAATCACGTATTTAACAGTAAAAACATTTTGTGTATTTTATGAGTGGAATTTGAAGCTT
>JAQFZC010000850.1:0-38776 GCA_034695205.1 Dicyrtoma fusca | reverse complement strand
CAATATTTTTTCTAAAAAAGTTCTGGTTTTTCAACAAAATTCGGTGAGTGTCCTTCCCATTACATTATCTATTTACTTACTCATACTCACCTTGCGTCTTACGTACCTATTAATATAATTAGATACTAGTATATAGAGAACTTCATCATGAACAGCTGCAAACGCGTGTTTTTAAAATTCAATGTGTTTTTATGAAGATCGAATTCAAAAGATCTTTTTTTTTTAATTTGACCTAGGACACTGACCTCTAAACTCAGTTGCACTCGAGCAATAATGATTTTCGTAGTTTGTTAAAACACAAGTTGATCTTTTTTACTTAATGGCAGTCTGTTGCTAAAATACGACTTTTTACCATGTAAAACCATTTCCTTGTAGCTAAGTTTGTATGAAGATCTTGTTTGTTTTTTAGTTTTACTGCCCTAAGAAATATAGCCGTTTTAGCAAATGATTCTTCCTTTATCACATCACGCAGTATTAATTTTGGAGATTTCTGGAGACTGGTCATAGCTTTTATTAAAAAAAACAATCAATTTTTATCATTCTTCTTTGCATTTTGCAATAATTTCTATATTATTTTACTTCTAAATTATTTTACAAAGCAAAACTCGGAGCACCGACTCAAAGTTAGTAGAACTACTACTAGAAAAGTTGCGATCCAATAGGTCTGTGAAGTAGATGCTGTATATAGCAAATTTTGTAAAGCACCCCCCGAACTTTCTGCCCAGATACGACACATACATACATAGGTGACACTTTGCATTTAAGGAAGGAAGCCAATTGATTTTGGACTTGTGACTCGGATACTTTATTACTTTTCCAAAAATTAAACTTTACTATCATGATGCTACTTTGCAGTTACACCGACGACACAGTAGTTTCTATCGGCAATCCATAGAAAATAGACTGTACTACTAGTACATACACATCACAGGCCAGGCAGTTAAGCCAAGCCAGGTACTGCTATTATATGATTCAGATTCAGGTATATATCCGTATCAATACATAGCTAACATCACGATCACATTGAGTTGAATTGACTTGAGCAGTTGCATTAGGATTGGACTCGAGAGATAAAAAGAAAGCAAAAACTAACAAGTGATCTGAAGTGGAAGAGTGTGTCTCTACAGTAACTCCTGGATTTCTAGTGCTTCTTCGTCTATCGTCTATTATTTCTACTTCTCCAAGAACGTCAACTTTAAAAGTTCCACATAGCTCTCTTTGCTACTCCCAAAGCCCCAAAGTACTGTTCCCTTCATAAATTCAAGCTCATTCTATTCTGCTCTATCTACGTCTGACTAGTAACTACGAACGAGTAGGTCTGTCTTATATACTACTCTGTTATATTTTGTATTTCCTTTTATTTTATTCTCTGATTACGATTAGCACTGTGCTACGGGAACTGGGAAGTGGGAACGATAGACTATACACATAGGTACACAGTACAGTTCTCAACTACCAAGTTACGAAGTTAAACCGAGTTACAGATAGATAGCTATACGGCTACAGCTACAGCTACACTACAGAACGCAAAAGATAGAAGAAAAAAACTTGTTATGAGAAACTTTGAAAGTTAAAAAGTTAAAAGTCTTCTTTGGGATTGGAAATTGGAAGAAGTGCTTATTTTGCCTTTGCTTATTTATTATTTGCTGTTGCTGTTTGGTGTACTATACACAAATGCAGAGCTAGTGTGCGTTGGGATGTCCTCTGTCCGCTACTCATCTAATAATTCCTATCTAAAATACTATACTAGTCTTACAGAATTACAGACTCTGTCGACTTGAGTCTACATCTACAGTCTACAGCACTACAGAGCTTACAGAGAACTACAGTCTAACTCTAATAAATTCAGATTCTTTTTTTTTTCAACAATAATATCTAGCCAAGATATTTTATATCTACAATCTATAATCTATCCAGAATCCAGATCGACATCGACAATTAGAGTTTACTTCCAACGTAACACACACAATCATAATTCTCCCCTCCGTTCCGTTCTGTCTTGTGACTGTCTGTCCCTGTCCTTACAATTACAATTAGGAGTTAATTTTTGGTGTGCTTAGTATTTTACAGAATTACACAGAGACAGTCCTTCGTTCGTTCATCGTTTTCCGCTGAGATCGTGTCGTACTTTAATCTTGGACAGTGGAGTGTGCTGTTTTTTTGAGTCAAAAGAAATCATTAGAGTCACAATGAATAATAGTTACTAGGTACTAATTAATAATTACTAAATCAAATTTATAATCTTCTGGGGGTGTCAAATACGCAAGGGGAAAATGTCGGAGGAGAGTCAACCATTGTTGACATCGGAGTCCAGAGGTGGAATCATCACCAAAGCAGGTGAGACCTTTGTTCATGGTTTCTTGATCTTGATTTCCTCATTTCCTATGAACGAAAATTAATCATGTCGAATAATTCATAGCATTGTAAGTTATTTTATTAGTATGGGTATGGTATTAGTAAGTAGTTGGTTCGTTTAATCGTTTGTCATTTGCCTTGGATGGATATCTTGAGATTTCGTTTGAGGAGTCGAACATTTGTTTCGTATCCAGTATTTTTAAAAATGCTTCAAATCAATTTGATGTTTAGTGGCTTGGACTTGACTTGGATGGACTAGGCTGTGCGTGGTTGGGTGATTACGTAAAAATCATCAAAATCACTTTGTGTCAAGTCATACAAGTTGCAAGAAAAGTATGTGGGTATACGAAGTTCTTACGTGAATGCTTCATTATCATGTTGCATTTGCAACCAGCTCAAGGGACTAACTGTTCTACAAAATGCTAATGGAGAAGAATTATGTATAGACATTGTAACATAGTTGATAGTTGCTACTGACTAGTTGGACTAGCTGACTGGTTATGAAGGTGTATAGGGAACGAAAATGTTTATGTACAAATATTATGAGTGAGTCATCCTTTATGATTCATGAGTTTCAAACAAGATCGTTGTTCTGTAGTTAGACGCAACTGGGAAAATGCGAATATTAATTAGGTTTCTGGAAGCTTTAACCTCCTAAAGTTAAAGTTACAAATTTTCAGTCTCTTTCAACTTGTCTTTTCTTTGTCCAGCGTGGTAGCACAGTAGTTTACGTTTCGGGTTTAATAATCATAGTACTTTGTACTCGCTCTGGATTTTATGACACGAGTGAAATATGTGCTACTGGATGAAATGGATTGACTGAATTTTATTTTAAGAATAGTATTAGGTATATGTGATTGAATAAGAATCGCAGTTCAACTCTGTCTTTTGGCATCCTTCCTGTTGTAACATTTGTAGCGCGCTTCGGCTTTGACTTCCGAGTTTGGAGTTGAATAGTTGAAGGACTTTGATTTCGATGTGAAGGATTCATTTTTCATTGATTGCCAGTGCCGATGAGCTTAATTAGATGATTAAATTACTATGACGGCGATTAGTTTTTACGGGATTGGCCCATGACCTTTGGTTTGAAGATTAGTTGGTGTGGTGCCTCTGTCAAGTACAATGACTGTACTTGACAGGTTGTTGGCGAAACTACAGGACTAGATTATTTTTAGTGCGACAGCGCATGAAGAAAGTAATTAAGGGTTTTTTAAAAGTTTTATGTATGACCTGGCTGTGAAGCCACAGAATAAAGAAAATTCTTTGTGATTGATGAGCTAGTGTTGTCTTTGATAGATCGACAACTTTAGCTTCAAACTCATTCATTTAGTATAAATATGAACGGCAGAGCTGCAGCATATACTACCGGGAAACTACATATTTGTTCAATCAGATTTTATTATTTTGAATGTTTAGATTACATATACATAATAGTTAAATCAGATTTGTTTGAAAGAACTGCATGAGTAATTCATAGTGACATTTTCAAATTTCAGAGGGAGTCATTACTTCACCCGGTGATCGAACATTAGAATGGGTGACCATGCCATCGGGATCGCTGGTGACATGTCGCGTGTGTCAAGCTACAATCGATATCAGTGACAAGCGTGAGCAACATGTTGTCAAGTGCGTACAGTGTAATGAAGCGACGGTGAGCTTTAATATTTTTCATCTTTGTAGCACGATTTCGGAAGGATTTCGAAGAAAAAAGAAACATTTGTGAAACGCATGTACTTAAACAGAATTTAAACATTCAACGTAATACATAGTCTGATGTTTGATGTGTCTTCGTTTTGTTACCATTTACTGTAGCCTATAAGAAATCCACCTCCAGGGAAGAAGTATGTACGATGCCCGTGTAATTGCCTTTTGATTTGTCGTGCAAGTTCTCAACGTATAGCTTGTCCACGACCAGACTGTAAGTTTTAATCAACAATATTTGAACTAATCTAAAATATCGATTTTTAAACAATGACTTAACGAAATATTTTAACATAGTGAGAATGCTACGAAACATATTACTTGACCCCGCAGCCTGTGCTTAGTATCATTTCGTGTATGTGTAATGATATTCTAGATTTCTAGACGATTGAGAATTATGACGAGTTGATCTGACTATTTCTATACTAATTTTGCAGGCAAAAGAATTATAAATCTGGCTCCCAGTCCGGCACTTCCATCAGTTCCACTAGGAATGGCACGGGTCACCTGTGCACATTGTGCTGACTCTTTTTTATTCAACACGCTGAATAATTCCTTAGCTCGTTGTCCGCATTGTCGAAAATTGTAAGTCTTCAGTGATTCTATAGAGTATACGTTTTGCTGCTTCTGTTTCCCTAATACATTTATATGTATTCCTTTAGCTTATACATATGCACATCCTTTCCGTGTCCGTATTACTAAATTTCGTTGCAAGTTCATAAGAGTAGTATTGTTCGTTTAAATTCCTAAGAGCTTACGTGAGAATTTCATTTATAGTAATGCTTTAAATCATGCATTTGCAATTGAAAATATTCTCTTAGAAATACAAATCATGTGTATGTATTATACATTTAAAGGTTTTGGATACATTTTTCAAAGGATTTTTTATCATTTTTGTAGATCTTCTGTCGGACCAGACTTCGCACGTTCCCGTGGAATTATTTACTTGGTTCTTGCATTCCTATTTCTAGCTATCGGTATAGGAGTTACGATTGGAACTTATCAGGTATTTGTAACTTAGTATTCATGGATAGTTCTGTACCATATGAAAATAAAATAACAGTATCTTATGAAAGTATAGGTAAATACTTAAATGGTTTTATTAAATGTATGTTTTAAACTTTTTGTAGGTTGCTCAGAAAAAAGGTGGAATATTTGTAGCTTACATCGGAGCATTTGTAGTGGGCTTGTTCTTCCTCATTCGATCAATTTATTATTGTACTATGAAAGTTAGTTCTATTGAGGGACCCATGTGAAAAACCTTTTTCTTTGTGTATTTTCTGTGTTATTTACTATACGATACTTGCTAGTACATCTGTATGAGTATCCGTATCTGCCATCTCTTCTACTGCTTGGAGAATCAAGAAGCTGATAATAATTACATCGTCATCCCGTCGTTGAAGAGGCAGAAAGTGGAAAGGGATTCCAAGCAAATATGGTCATCGTATTTTTCTACTACAACGAGTAAAAGGCCACATCCACTTGATTCATTCCCTTTACATCAAGTAGCAAAATAAGATTTTCATTTTGCTTCTCTCATTCTCGAAAATGAGAGATTGTGGGTACCTACTTATTTTTACTTCTTCGGCGACCGTGTGATGATAAAGATATAATTATATTTAGCATATAAATGTGGATTGTGGATACGATTTACTAACTACAACTTTTTAATTCGACAAGAAAATGTTGATTTTGATTGCAGTTGTAAGGATTATGGTTGGCCGAATATATATTACACTAATATTATCAAGTTATTATGTAACTTTATATTGAGATGAAATTATTGTATTTACGAAGAATAGCGTTAAAAATTTAAAAAATTAATAACAAATAATAATTATTACTATAAAATTATATGAATGATGTGAATATTGTATAATGAGGAGAGATAGTGATAACTTTTTAGTTGAGTTAAACAAAGAACTGTCTAAAACAACAAAATTAAAACGAGAGAAATAAAAAAAACTTTATATATCTAATGACTCTATCCTTCTGTTCTTCTTACGCTCGTGAGCTGTCTCTATTCTACGTATTTCCTATTTGGTTCGTGTCTTGTGCCCGTTGTAGGTGAAAGTGGAGAGATCTGGTAGATTGGGACGAGAAAGTCAAGTGCACTGAAATAGAATATACAGACAGAATACCCCAGAGTATATTTCG
Source organism: Dicyrtoma fusca (assembly GCA_034695205.1). Classification (NCBI taxonomy): domain Eukaryota; kingdom Metazoa; phylum Arthropoda; class Collembola; order Symphypleona; family Dicyrtomidae; genus Dicyrtoma; species Dicyrtoma fusca. Next base: position 32,563 of record JAQFZC010000850.1, on the reverse strand, counting down.
TTCCAGAGTCTCCAGTTTTACTGTCTACTCAGTCTACTGGCTTTGTATTACTTCGTTGGACCCTCAAAATATATCTGTACTATGCATTACCTCCTTTTCATAGTCTCGAATCAGTCTTTTCCCAGTCTGCATTGTAGCTCTCTTTCCTTCCCAGTTCCCACAGACACTCGTATGTTAAGCATAGAAGTACCTACAATGCAAACGATATACCTTCGGTTGGAAGGCAGAAGGGAGTTGCTGGAGTATATCTAAATAGTAAGGCTATATACCTACAGCTGCCCACATATCCAGTTCCAGTCCTTAGCTACGCTCCGACTACGTAAGTGGAGATCCTTGTATTGACTGTGGACAAGATTTCGTTGTTGTAGTTTCGGTACTTCGGTAGGATACGGAGAGTAGAACAGAGACATACATAACATTGCGCATGCTTTCCCTCTTTTGAAATCCTTTTTAATCGATCGTCAATTGAAACGCCATGTAGCTGTCGGGTTTGGGATAAAGGGCTGGAGAAGTGAGTAGCTGGAGGAACTGGAGCTGGGCTGTGCTGTATGAACAGTTGACTCACACTCGTCCCTACTTCCTTTTCTCCACTGTTCCTTCACTACGAAACTGGACGACTTCCAACCTTAAAGTCTATGTCTACATTGACAGAATTGACATCGACGTCGACATGAGAGACTGGTTCTGGAAGACTAGTGATTTTGTTGTTTTTGTTTTTCAAAAAAAGATTTAATTCGATATTTTTTTGATAATAATAATAAAACAACAATTCGCTATCCTTCCTCATTCAGTTGCTCTCGAAAATCATCAATAAAAAAACGGCATTAACAACTCCATCCTTGTACAACTGGATTCGCATCTTCATTGAAGATTCAAAGAATTTCTTTTATTATATTACTTCCATGAAGTTTCCATTACAATCAAAAGTATTATTATTATTAAAGTGATAAGAGCGAGTAAGTAAAAGAAGTTACGTCGTTTACGACCCTGTGTGGGAACCAAACAAAAAAGGAAATATTCATACTTGACAAAATCCTACAATTATTATATTCATTATTAAATTAACAATATTCAGAGTAGTAAACAATTATTACGAATACGAATTACATCGATACAGCGAAAGTATTTTTTACTGTACAGTTCTGTACTGTTTACTGCACAGATTATTCATGGAACGGACGGTACAAAACAAATTAACAAAGGAATTATGAAGTATAGTAAATAATCAAAACCAATATTATAATAACGATTGCAAGAATCATGAAGATATAGAACTTATTCCGCCTGGCTTTATTCTACTCAGCATAACCAACAATCATGGAACCAACCATTCGGAATGGAAACGAAAACAGGAATCGGAGTGGGTAACGAAAACAAAAAAAAACAAAAATTAATTGAAAACCATAAACAAATTATATAATTGTATGTCAGCCAATTTGTCACATATTTCAAAAATTAAATGTCAACCTGTACCGTTGAATCGTAAGTCCGATATTTTTATAAACATTTTCCCTATTTGGTAGTACAATTGTAACTTGTCTATACTAAGTCAGTTAAGAATAATAAAAACAAATATGTCCATACAGTAGAAAATTTTATAAGACAGTTTTGAAATTTTTCCAAAAAAAAGATGGGAAATATTGTACCTGGTAAGTTGCAGCCTGCGATAGCTGCTGCACTCCTTCGTGGACACCAATTTGGGCCTCTTCCACATGAGCTTCAATCGAATCAACTACGTCACCTTGTTCATGCACCATTTTAGCCAACTCTTGAAATATCTGATTCACCGACAGGATGTCTGTCTGCAATTTACCAATTACTTTCTTAGTCTCAATTTATCACCTAGTAACTGTAAGATCTAATTTGTAGAAGATTTTTAGGATCAGTGTTCTCTCATTTTATATTCATTCCGTTATTTCATAGTTTAAATTTAAGATTCTAAAGTATTCGCAATTTTACCCTATTCTAAAATCTACGTAAGCCAGGAGATTCTATCAATAATTTATAATGCAATTTTCTTAAGCTCAGCGAAACCGGAAGACTTAAAAATAATAATACTAATCCTGTTATACTTTACAGCACGCAATTGATAAGCCTTTAATAATACTTTCTAGAATGAAATCGATGTGCTACTTTATATGTTGATTCAGAGGGATTTGGAAATATATTCAACTTGTTTAGTTTAGTTGAACTTAAGGATAAAAATATCCTAAATTCATTATACTTCATGAATTGAAATAGCGAGTAGAAATAGAATAATGAATCGAATAATGCGTTCTTATACAAAATAATGAATAAAACGAAAAATATATTTTGCAAATACGCAAACATTGTAATACGGCAACCCCTTTTCTCATTTAAAATTATTAGTCCTTATATCATTATCTAAATTACATGAAAATCGGAGGACCATCCAGGATATTTTCCTAAATAAAATATATTGGCCTAATCATCAAAGCATAGTATATCATAGGATGTAATTACATTGAAAATTTCTTTAAAGACGATCGTTGAATATCTACACGAACCCTGTACTTCACATCACGTAATATCGTGCTTACTTTAATGGGGAAGATTAATAATGCAGGGGAAAAAGAGAAGTATCAGGAATGCCCAAAAACTTTTGATTTGTTTTATACAACGCAACGGTTTGAAGGGAGTTGAAAGCTGGCCTCTTGGGTAAGGAGATTATAGATTATTGAAAATAACTTGTAGACACTCAAAATCTGAAGAAACAGGTAAGAGAAAATAGAGTTGGAGTTGGGGTTGCTGGGGCGGGGGAACTCACAACGAGTGAATAGGGATTAGCCCAACATTATATTTTATTCATGGAAATTGCTCGGCCTCCGATGTTTTCCAATTCTAACTTCTTTTTCATCACGGAAATTGCAAACAGAACTAACTTCTTCTGTCGTCGCAGAGCACAAGCGAACTCATAGAATACAATGGACACATGTACCTACGTGTATTCTTGTGTTCTGCCAAACATATATTTACAAAATACTAGAGAATATTCAACTTGATCAACATAACATGCAACTCCATCCTAAGTAAGAATAAATATTAACACAATATTCATAGTTGAGAAAGACAAACACTGGAATTTGCTGTAAGGTTTAAAAAGGAAGTAACGAGTAGAACTAGTCTGATAAGATACCACACTCTCTACTTTGAATAACCATTATTTAAATTTTAAATGTATCTGCACTGGAATAAAAAAGCTCATTGTAAAATTACTAATGGGGTACTTCAAACAACAGACTTTTTCACTTAGAAAGATGGAAAGAATTAAATAGAAAGCGTCAGTAAGGTCCAAGAGGAGTATTAAAAAATACATGAAAATAATTACCTCCAGTTGGCGAATAGACTTTTCCCTCTCCACCAACTCACTGACATTTTCCTCTTCGGCAAAAATCTGCTTCGATGTGGGTGGGTCTCTGAACTGTACTAAATTTGGTTGCTGTTCCTCGTCCTGAATAGCTCTCATCAACTCCTTTTCTTTACTAGCAGCAGTTCTACAAATTTATTTTCAAAACTCATTCACTGCATGATTCCATTTTGATTTACTAACAAAAACATGTCATTTTAAACGCATCAATACCCCGTTACCCCTTACACTATTATTTAAATTTTAGGTAACTCTATCGTAGACAATTACCTCTGGATAGTTTGGAATGAATTTAGTACAGTTGAAAAGTCCGACGTTAATTTTTCTCGCTGCAACTTAAGTTGCCTCTAAAATTCGATAAAAACATCAAATAAATGACGAATAATCTCCAGTGGGGGGAAAACTAGATGGCAACTGAATTCACACGTAAACCACAAACTCATTACAGCAGCATAATGTCATTCATCCTTAATGCTTCAAGATTTGTTTCCATTATTTCATTCAATATTGTTTAAAATTCTCCATAAAGCAATGTCATTTTCCTACCTGGTCCCCGATAGGATATTTATTCAGTTCTTTCAGGTCTTCACTTGTATCCTTTGCCAAGTTGCCCGTGTAGTGTGTGACTTCATGTCTACAAATATAGAAACGGAATTAAGCACTCTTCCTACGTAATACAAATTAGAGAATCATGTGACAGACAGATAACGCGCAGTGACACGCAATTTGTTGTACGTGCAGCCCAAATATTCGTTATAATTCCTCTTAGCTATGTACACACAATCACTTGTCCTCCACACAATGCACGAATTCACCATTAAATAAATGGTCAAATAAGTCGAGCAAAAATACTCCATGAATCCTAGCAAAAACCACATACTGAGGTTCCCCTTTAAACTTAAAACTTATAATACCTAAGTAAAGGTGTCATGTACATTTCAACAATTGCTACACAATATCAACATCAATACGTATTATTAAAAGTTGATCAATTACAATTGCTTCCTTGTTGAAGAATTATCTCCAGAAGATAGCAGCGCGACCAATTTTTGCATTGAGGACACTGTAAAGAACAAAAGTAAAATCCAAATATGAAATGACATTTACAAATTACAAAATCAATAATAGTTTCATCACAGATGGTAAAATAATCTACTACCCACACACACACTTCCCGTGCCATTCGTCATTCATAACATTCAAAGTCATTATACTGAAGAACGAGATAGAAAGTCACAAGCTTATAGTCCCAACTTACAACTAATAACAATGTCATCACGTTCACGATCCCGTTCCCGTATGACGTACCATCAATTCAACTGGCAACCAACTGACAATTGTCAATCATTCTCTCAAATAGGAAATAAAAATCAAACACACCCTCACACAATGTCCAACATTCTTAAATACTTGCTAGTAATATCAATTATCAATTGTCAATTCCAACTTACCATTCTGTGAAATTTTAAGTATGTTCGACGCAACAGTTTGAGACTTCCGATGGAAATCTGCAGTGGAATAATTTTGGTATAAATCCATGGTTAGACGTCAAAAAAAAGCTGATTTTGCCTTCTTCCAAATCCAAAATCTTCTACAGCTTCAACTAGCAAACTTTTAATGCCAATAGTCTAGTCCCAGCTATGGATAGTCAGTCACACAAAAGTGTACTAGGATCAGTGAATCAATCAATAAATCTAATGACGATGTTACAATCTACAATAACACTGTCTGCTGTCCGTCCGTAGCACTTTATTTAAATGAGTATGACTCACTCAGTCCAAGCCTCCAAGCCCAAAGACCAAATCCAAACTCTTAATAGGTGATAGGCCAAAAGTCTAGTGAAATGGGAAACACTACAAATATGAAATAAATGATGATGATGATGATAGATTGAAAAAAAAAATTAATAGACGAGGAATTTAAAACTACAAACTATCTTTCAATCTTTCTACGAAGGAGGTGATGGTGGAAATTAACCCGTTGGCTGTTAGAATAGAAATTATTTAGTTTCGATTCAAGAGTTGAGAAGGGTTAAAGGAGTTTAAGAGGAAGGAGGCTACTAAAGTACTTGCTGGTTACTATTTGGCTATATTATGTGTGTTTGTCCGTCTGTCCGTTCCCACACTGCTGCTAGCACTTGTAAGTCCGTCCAATTCCCAATCTTGTAAATGAGATGTGGAATTAATGAAATTAAGTGGATGAGAAAAGGTGGATCTTCTCATCTCAGTCCTCTTGCCACTCGATCTTCGACTCTACTGTCAGCTGTGAAATCCCCTTTTTCCAAGATGCAAACTCTGAATCCAAACGTCTGTCTCCTGCGCCTCTCTTTTTTACTCGAACGGCCTTGGCTTCGCCTTTTCTCTGCGCTCATGTGGCCAGCCCTCACTTGGGGGCTTTCAATTATGACGTCAATGGCAGAATTTGTGGCTACTGTGGAAATATTACACGTTTAGAACGTATTCTTTAAAAAACAATAGTAATTAATACATACCTAAGTAATTAGGAATATGTACAGTGTCACAGAAAGAAATCCTCTAATTACTGTAATTCCTAAAATTAAATGATTTTGATAAAACAGAAAACTATAGATTTCAATAGAAAAAGTACCTAAATGAGAATTTTCTTGGGAAAAATAATAGAAATCGGTTAGTTTTTGGAAAACTTCTGGCTTTTGAATAGCATTGCATTGTAATTACCTACATTAATCCTATCTTTCTATCAAACTATTAATCAAAATCAAAATAGAAAGCAAAGCTTTTATTTATATAACAAACAACCTTTTTACAAACTTTAAAAAAGTAGGAATGAGGGCTTTTCAGGGACATGATACAGTGCAAAACATTTTCTTGCGCAATTATAAAAGTTACAGAGAAAGCGGATTTAGAACTTAATATTACGCATATAAAGGCAATTTTGACCAAATATTTTAGAAGCATTTTCTGCAATTTTTCATTTTTTACAAGTAGTAGGTATTTTTAAAAACAATTTGTATTTGCTCCAAAATGTGTTAATACATGAATGTTTTGCAAATTTTAGAAAAACGAAACAAAACGATCCTAAATCCGACTTCATAGATTCCCTCTGAAAAATTCTTTGTACATTTTTTAGTTATTTATAAGTTTTAATAAAGTCAGCTGTGCAACTGAAAAAAACTCATGCTTTGCCTTTTTCCAAGATTTTAGTATGTATCACGGTTTGCCTTTTTTAAAAAACGTGAATATTATGACTTATATGCTTTCAAAGTGTTAAAAGGCCTAAATTTCTTTCAAAACGATCACTTTTTTTTTAAATATCTTTTTTCAAAACGGTAATATCGAGCTCAAAAACTTTAATATTAAGTTTTGTCCTTTTCAAAACTTTAATACCAAGTTTACAAAACTTATTAATAGCAACCCTTGTCTTCTTTAAAAATCGGAGTATTATGATTTACATTCTTTCCATACGTTAAACTTAAGTCTCCCATTCTATTCAAATGCCAATACATATAAAGTTTTGCCTTTTACAAAAATAAGGGCATATTTTCGTCAAATAGCTTCCATGGGTTTTAATATGTAAATGATAGGAGAAAAAAACTGCTTAATATCTAAAATAGCTTCAGTGACAAGTAATAGACGAAATATAGTACTATGATTTACACGACTTCAAATCGGTAGAACGAAGAATAAGTTTTGATTTTTTTCTGAAAGCCTCTGTTCACCCAAATCATTTTATGTCATATTTGCAAGGCGCCTTGTTATTGAAAGCCATATGAACGAAACTACCTTTATGTACGGTCAACTACTTCTATCTACCAACCACACCAGGACCAAATGTTAGTAAGTTGAGACACCTACTTGCACTTCCACCACGTACTTCCAAAACCCAACCCGTCCGTCCACTCTTTGCTATCACGTTGATGGATGATAGATATCTAATTACACTATTTATTATAGAACAGTCAGTATTGAATAATCTCCTACCACTTATGCAACTATAAAAAGTACCTACATATATAAATTATTTCATTCTATAATAATTAAATGTCGCCCAAATCCAGCGGCTATTACAGGTAAGGATGAATGCCCTGATGCACTTACAACTACAAAGGGAGGCAGTATGTATATAATACCTACCGTAAGTAAATGATATAGTAATACGCGGGTCACTGGAAGCATTTTTAATGTTTAACTTGCTACAAATTAGTGTAAATCTCACTTCTTCGCCTTTACTTTATAGCCAGGCTAAGCCAGGTGGAACATTACGCGGCCGCTGCTTATTATTAGGTCATTTACGTTACATACAAATAGGAGAGTAGCATCAGGATCAAAGGTAATCAATGATCAAAGGGTGATCTTAATGTAGCATCGAAGGAGGCATTTTTTAAGGAACTGTTGCATTAAACATGTTTCGCGGGACGTGTATAATATTGTAAGAAAGTGACACAAATTACATAAGTATTATTATTTCTCAAGCACCATACAATTTTGAAAACCCATTTAGAACACATCACATAAGCGAAAAAGTGAGTCCATTTACAATAATTAAAACTCCATTATTGTGATGGGTTGCAAGATCCCATGTTAATTCCCTATCCTTTTAATATGCACGTCTTGAACTCTGGAACCCTTATGATGCGTTCACAATAATCCTAAAGCCATAATAATGATGGAGCCTATTATAAATGGAATCTCTTTTTTTATGATGCGTTCCAGATAGGGTCATTTGCTAGAGTGTACATCCTTTCATAGATTACCCAATTTATCCCGTCAAAAAAATATGTAGTACGATATTTTTTTTAACAAAACTCAACCTTGAAACGACTTATCGTATACAATATGAAGGTATATACTGTCTAACGTTAACCATTAAAAATTGTACGCAGGTGTACTATAAGCACCGTTTCATGTTTCCGTCAACGTTTCTAAAAGAGTGATTTACTGGCTGCTGGTGGCTTTTTGTCACTGACTTTCATATCCAGTTGACATCAACGACAATGATTACGTGGCAAACGAGGAAGTTTGGTCATATTCTGTAAATCTGTAGCATACGGGTAGATTTTGTCGTCTGCTCCTTATTGAGACTGAATGATTAGGTTTGTGATTTGAGTGGGATTGAGAGCGTTCTATGAGATTGGAATCTGTATCGAGAACTGGAATGTTGTGCATTTTTGTTGTATTTGTATCAATGGTAAAAAAAAAATAAGAATAAGATTCAATAGAAGTTGTTAGTAGTTCCAATCCCATAACAGAGAGAAAAGACGGAGGCATGACGGAGATCCAAATTCGAGAAAGCTCGATCGTATCATGACGTGAGTGTGGGATGCGAAGATGACTAGCTGTTGCAATGATATGGTCAGGGACTGAGTCGGAATCGGAAAGAGTGGAGCATTCAACAACATCGTTTAATCTCCTCAGATTACCCTGCCTCCCTGTCCTCTGCTCTGCACCACACATTCCACAATAAAGCAGAGCAGATGAGAGCTTTAGGGTCCAAGCTTGTTTATCTCTTCCCATATGTTAAAAAGTATGGATACGGATATGATGTGACTCTTATAAGCTCCACACGTTGGTTCTGGCTTTAGTTCTGGTTCTGGTTCTGTCATGTTATTTGATGAGGGCTTATAAGTTATGGGTGGGTTGAATTATGTGGAAAAGGAATGAATGGAATGGATATGAAAAATAATTACAATTTAAATTTCTTCCCAAAGGCGTCCATTCCATTGCTCTGTATTAAATTCTAAATGGCTAGGAACCTACACGTCGTGTGTGGAGGGAGCAAGTTAGTGAGTGAGTGAGTGAGTGAGTGAGATGCAGGTGCGTTTGACACAGACATCATAATATCTCCAATAGCTCAGTTTGCACTGCTCATCAGTAGAATCTGTTTGGAACTGCTCCCTGGCCTGTCGGTGTGTCTATGCCGACCCCACATTTATACTCGTACTCATGTCACATTCATATGCTCATTTATATTTTACTCAAACTGTCAAAACAAGCATTGTTATTCATGCATGAATTAGTTGCAATGAAACAAGTTTTACTTATTCAAAGCTCTGCTCTGGTTGGTATGTTCTATTATGTAGTACCTGTTCAGCAGTACTCCTCAAATTACCTCCGGACGAAGGAACATCTATACCTATGCAGAAAATGTGGTCTGTCTGACGAGAAAAGTTTGAATGTAAAAATAAAAGTGTCTCGTAGGTTGAATAGAAACGAGACAGAGTGGATCGACGGAGGATTAAAACTATCATAATTAATGTTATTTATATTCAAGTCAAATCGGCAGCAGACAGAAAACAATAGAAATAGAGAGAGAGTGAAAGAAATAAAATAAATAGAAGGGGGAATGTGAAAGCACTGTGTTTGTTTGTTTATCCGTACTTTCTCCACGTTCCTTTAGCTCTGCTATCCTGCCCCACGTCTCCTCTCCTGTCTTTTCCTAGTCGTTTCGCTCACTCAAGGAATTTCCATCATCATCGAGACTATGTATGGGGATGGCTATGAGAAAAATAAAGTAAAATGAAAGGAGTCAAAGGAGTCAAAGAAAATAGACGGAGGAGGTCTTTGTGTTGCGTCTTGTCTGCCGTTCACCTATTAGGAGTGTATCCTTGATGCAAAAGTCAGTACAAGTGTGTGTAGAATTCTAGAATCGGTGGAATTTGTGGAAAGTAGAATGCATTGGATGGATTGGGAAATGGGAAATAAATGGAATGAAGACGGCCGACCAAGTTCAGGGAAGTCGGTCATTGAGAACTCATTCAGATTCTGTGCAGGCAGACAGGCAGGCATGCACGCTGGCACGACAGGCAGGAACATGGAAGGGAAAAAAAAAGCCAGCCTGCATACACACATAAGAGACCCACATAATACAAATCATAGAAAGAGTACGGAATCTCCACTGCATCCATTCCATATTCATCCCGCACACACACACACACTCACATACACAATACCACTTTCATCTCTACATCTCTCGAGCCAGCAATTCATCCGTCCATCCATCAGTCCATAGAAACATTGGAGCTGAGCATTTGGAAAGAAGTTAGAGTAGCGGGCGTGGAAGGGAGACAGTGCATAGCAGTGCCACTGGAAGATTCTTCTCTGTTCTGTACTTGTAGGGCATCTTCTACTTGTGGAGAGCAAAGAGTAAAAGTGGAGCTATGGATCTAAGTATTTGGTTTGGTATTTGGTATTTTTTGTGTGCCGAGATAATGATGATGATATGATAGTGGGAGATATGTACGGGTGCTGGTACTTGCGGTGTCTCTGGTGATGGAACTGTATTGTAGAGTCGAGTAGTCTGCGTGTGCTGCAATATAGCTGAGTCCTTCAGCTGTCGTTGCATTACGTTACGTGGTTAGTTGGTTGTTGGTAGATACATTCATGTTCACATGCTTGGCTAGTAATGTATTGGAGATGTAGGGAGTTGGAAGTGCGATGTATAATGGTAGATGGGAGAAAGTAGGAGTGAAATGAGAAGTGAGTGTGAGAGCTCATAGCTCAGATGAGTTCCACTTGGACTGCCACAAGGAGAAAGAGGGAAAAGTAAAGTAGGGAGGCAAAGAAGGAAAGGAAAGAAAAGGGAAGGAGAAGTCAGTCAAGCCATACCATGCCATGCTATAGCCCAAGCTAGTAGGCGAGCAGCTGGATGAGAATGAGAAGCTGGTGGACAATATAGGTTAGAGTGGAGAGAGAGAGTGAGATAGAAAATACCCGGGTAAAAAGGGAAGAGTAAAATCAATAGTGCCATGGTAACAGCCAGGTATATAGAGAGAGAGACGGCGAGAGAGCGTAGAAAAACTATCGATCCATCTCCCAGTGAGTCCCTGGCTAGCTCCGACCTTCTCTCCTTCTCCTCACGTTTTGCTTCATATTCATACTGATCCATAATAGGAGCAGTGCAGTGTGGAAGAGGAGAGAGGAAATGAGGGCGAGGAGACCGAGTTGGGAAAACATCAATGAAGAGGCGAGCAGACGAGAGAGGAGCACAGGTAAGGTGAGTGAGTGGAGAGGAGATTGGAAGGAGAAGAAAACCCGCGCATGGTGAATTCCTACAGGTGGTTTATTCATCAGGTTGCTTGGCTCCTTTCACTTCCTTCCTATATTTTCTGTTCCTATCTCACTTCTCACTCTCACTCTCCCTCACTCGACTGTCTGCCCAGTCTGAGAATATATTGAGACCACTACTGGAGACTTTCTTCCTATACCCCACCATACTCATTCTCCCTTCATACCTGCCTTCCCATCCCATCCCGTCTCTGCACTACACTTTCCCCACTTTCACTTCCTCACTCCCAATGCCCGTTCAGTCCCATTGCCACTCTCACTACTCTCGCTACTCCAACTAACTCACAGACTCAGACCAACTACCATCCACTCCACTCACTACTCTCACTTTCACAACTCCACTCGATCTTTCTATCCAGCCACTCTTCGTACCAGTCCCAGTCTGCACTCCTCACTCTCTCCTCTCTTTCTGTCTCTCTACAGAAACGCCACTTAACATTTTCGTCCTTAGTCGTCATTAGTCACGTCAAGTCAAGGCAGAGTCGGTCCTTTGTTTCTCAAGCCGGGGGAGGGGGAGGGAAGAAGATCAGAAGAAAAGATCAACAATCACTCAAACAACGTGCATTTAGCTTTGACAATGTTTACCCCTTGAAGGAAGTTGTACGAAAATAGAAGGCAAACTGGGATTGACACGTGAGAAGAGGACTGGAGAAGGAGGACAGGAGGTCAAAGTGAAGACGGAAGAAGACGGGTCTCGACGAAGTGGTGGTAGTGGTGGTGGTAGTAGTAGTAGTCGCCTAAGTAGAAGAACTTCTATCTCCATCCTGCCGCTCTCATCCCCCCCACCACCCCACATGTCAACATCAGGGGTGAGGAAGAACAGCATGTTCAAATTTAAAGGACAGCACTACCATCAATTTCAGACCAACCAATTAGAGAATAATGCACTCGGGCAGTATTTTGATATTGGAAGATTCGTCGCGACGGCTGGACCGGAATCTATTTGGAAGATTTTTGATGGATATCGCAAGTCAGATGGAAAGGCTAGTGACTCACTCATTTACCATTTCAATTCCCATTTTTCTCTCTTGCAAAGCCCCTGCTCCAAATCCCAACTTTGCTCTTGATTTAAAAATAATTGTTTCCAAATATACATCTACATATATACCTACCCATATAATCTTGAAAAATATTAAACCCAAGGAATTTCTCCATTCAGTAATATAATCAAACCGAGCTAACTTCAAAACATGCCCATCTTAATCTTGTGTGAATTGTGCCAATGTGACTAAGTTGCCCTTATATTTGATATCTCTTTTCAGTTTTTCAGATTTTGTTTTCGTGTTGTTTATACCCACTATAAGTTTAATATTTTGAGCCAATTTTCATGTAAAACTTATTCTGCACAGGAGGTTTCAATATTCATCTTTGAAAAACGTTCAGTGGAAAAGCTTCACAAGCCCAAGAGAAAAGAAACAATTACGGAAATTTTACGATCATCAGTCCGACAATTGGAAAGGTTTCGACATCCAAAAATCCTTCAGGTTAGTATTGTCTTTTTTAGTAGCTTTTTTTTGCTTATTTTATAGCAAGCCAGCATAAATTCCAACAAACAAATTTTTGGCCTACCCCTTTTTTTCCTCGTCCAACAATACTTTCATAATCTCTGCACTAACTAAAATTTCAGCACCATATTTACAGCTAGCACATAACGCTATAGAACATAACGTTTAAAAAAAATCAAACTCTAACGTTTTCAATTTCGACTGAATGGTCATTTGCTTTATTCTTTGTTTGTTTGTCTACCGTGGGGTGGGATTGAAAAAATTTGAAACTAAAACTGAAGGTAGTGTATCCGGTTGAAGAATGCGGAGAAACATTAGCGTTTGCCTCAGAGCCTGTCTTAGCTAGTCTGTCAAATCTGCTCAGTGATGAGTCCACCTCAACCTTCCTTGATATCGAACTTAAATATGGAATCCTACAGGTGTTCTACTTTTTTTCTAATTATAATTAAGTATGTCATATTTTGCATACGTCATTATTATGCTGCTACCATTGCCGTTTGCTTGTACTGTTAGAATTTGGAAAAGAACAATTTCAAATTAAATCACTCTATACATAATTCAAAATAAATTAGCATATTTTTCGATTTTGTAATAAATACTGTTTAAATTCAAATGGAAATATAATCATGCCAACCCTTATAAAAGGTTTTTAAAAATATAACAAAATTAATTTTTGAAGGGAACTTGAAAATTGAGAATTACAGTTGAGCATAAATTTTGAGGTGAAGTACCTACTTATCTAGATTATAATATGATGAAAAGCATTATGGGTAACATCCTAGAATGGTAACTGCATAATAAATGAGGGGTAACGTTTGTACGTTGTTGTTGATTTTTAATAATGAAAATGGATGTTGATTCTTTGTTGGTTTTCTCTTTGTTTGTTTTTTTGAAATTCCGTTGAAACATGAACACAAACAAAAAATAAAACAAAAAAGCTGACGGAAGCCCTTCAGTTTCTCCACTATTCCGGGAGAGTCCTTCATAGAAATGTTTGTCCTTCCAGTATTTTAGTCACGAAACGCGGTACCTGGAAATTAGCTGGTTTAGAATTTACGGGTAAAGAAACAAAATCACTTATTTTTAATGTATTTCTTCTTTTTTTTAATATATAATCATGTTATAATCCATATCCCTCACTTACGTCCTGAGCTGTAAGCTAGCATTGTTTCTATATGTATGTACCCGTTACGTGTACCTTTACGTCCTCTAAACGTGATATTTACATTTATTACTAGAACATACTTACATGGTTTGCCTTATTTGATTTTGATTTTGATTACCCCTCCACATCCGGCATCCAGAGTTGTCTACTCTTGAAGATTATTATTATTATTATTATTATTATCTTGACTCATTTCATCCTTCCTTCCTTGATTCCTTCCCTTCCATCGCATCGTAGACTCTAGGCACACGGCTTATGAATGAAAATGATTGGAGTTGCAGATGGAGTCATAATTTAAAATCCTTTTCATGTTTTCATTCACTTTTCTTCTTTCACGCTCTTTCCCCATATTTCCACCACCACCACTACTTCACCATCACCATCCACTTACCATTCATTATACCACCGCTACGGCAGAAACCATAACCGTAAACCGCGTCATTTTGCATTATTGAAAAAGAACAGTGGAATTACATTATATTCTATGTACCTAACCCAATACTTCATTAGTATACTGTATACTACCTTTATAGACATAGTAGGGTGTACCTAAACCTAAACCTACGCGTACATGTAGGATTGTGGTTTTGTTATTCTTGTTCCGTTTGCTCAGTTTTTTCCTGAACTATAACTTTCACCCCAGCTGGAATTGTGGATGTGTGGATGTGTGGTGGATCTTGCGTACCATGTGAAAATGTGAAAATGTGAGTCGTCCCAGTCCCACTGTCTCTCTGTACTTTCTATTCTTTAAGGTCTATTTGATGGATATATATTTATATGCGTACATAGTACATGCCTATGGGGATGGTCCCCATACGCACTCAACTCTTTAGTGTCTTGTCTTGTCAGTGTGATTGCCGTAGTCGCTCTTCTTGTCGTAAGGCTGATGTAATAAACATTTCCGTAGCTGATAATAATATGTTGATGCGAGAATAGCTCTATTTGTGGAGGCATATATTGGATTTGGATATTTGATTACGTTTGTACATATGTAGTTTGATGATGCGGTGTGAGATTGTGCGTGGGGCACTTCTGTGGTTCGGTATGATTTATTTAGAGTTGCGTAAATATGTTTCAAGGGATTGGAGTTCAGTCAAGTGAAGAGTGGAGTGAGTGTGAATGTGGATTGGACGGAATGGGAAAGATTGAATGAATGACTGAAAGTATCTGCCGCTCTTCATTATCTTCACTTTCTTGATTATCTGTCATTACATAAGTACAGTTGTGCTCTTGAAGGAGGAACTATTTTTGTCCAGCTGTTCCTCCTGGTTCTCTATCTGTGAAATCTGTAGTTCTGGTGTAAGTGATGGTGTCAGAATTGTGGGATTGTAGACATATTCTGAGGATGCACTGTACAAACTGTCACTTATGTCTCTCTGCTCCCATGTTTCTTAGTCCCATTCCCCCACAACTATAAACATACGCAATAGATCTATATCTAGGCTCTCCAAACAGCATTGCTCTACATTAGTTTTACAATCATTATTCTATCTAACTTCAATTTCCCATGCTTACGCTACCAGAGTTACCAGAGTTACTAGACTCACTGTCTCATTCGTAGCCAACATGAAAATCAGAGCTGTCGACTCGTTCCATGCTCATTTTGGCGTCATACATCTCGTCCTCAGTTCGTCACTTTCATTTTCATTTTGAGTGAGTCTCGCTGTGGAGACTGCCTCCTCATTTCCTGCATTGTATCAAAATACTCGAAACTTTTCCTAGTGTGAAAGTGTGAGGAATGAGTGAGTACATGAGTGACTTGACACCACCAATGCAATGGACGTGGAGGGAGTGAAAGCATGGCAGGGCAACAGTAGACAGGACAGTGGAAATTTATATCGTAATTCCCAATAGTAATTCGCTACATTGCACACTCGAGCTCCAACTTGAGCCTCAAGTCTGGTCTGCTCAGTTGTCTTGAATTATTTTCTATCGCATCATTCGCATCATTCACCATTCCTATCCTCAATGCATTGTCCTTGCTCTCTCTCCCTCTCACTGTCGCCCTTCTTCAGCCATATCTATCACCCAGGATGTTTAGTCTGCCTCCCAGCTATACTTTCACTATGTTATCAATCCATCCAACCTACCGACCACCCATCCATCCATCCATGATCCACTACATTATTATAGTTATTATTTATCCGCACATGCCTACCCTGGAAGCATATCTTCAATCCACCCTAAACCACCGCGACCAGCCGAGTCATATCTTCATTCATGCTTCACGTCTGTCTTTCTTCGCTCCTTCTCCACATTTATGTGCCATGCTAGTCAAGACATTGCCTCCTTCTATGTATTTCTCCGTTTCGTCCTCGCAAAACAACTACTACAACAGCCCTAATAGTGCCATTCAACGAAAGAAAGTAGAATGAATAAAACTCTTGAAACTACCAAACTTTCCGCGCTAATTGTCATGTAGAGCTGATAAATACTGCAGGCTTCCCCTGCCCTTCCATGCCATGCCATGACAGATAGATAGACTCATTGACGTTGGGCTATCCAGGGAAATGGTAGTGATCCATAGGTCTTCTACTACCTACTCCACACGCTCACATTCACATCCCACAGCCAGTCTCAGTCAATCAGTCAGCCATGAAGAGGAAGATTAAGATGAGAGGAGAGACGAGAAGAGGGAGGGATGGAGTGGAGTGATGAATCGAGAATACAAGACGTTTCAATTTTAAACAACGTGCACGCCTATACGTGCGCAGTCTGAGTCCCACTCATAAGCAACACACCAAGTACAACGCAACAACAAAAATAGACAAACTGAACTAAAAATACTGACATATGTACTTCCCGTAGAAAGGTCCTACAGCTTACTGCTAGGAGATTCTTTCCCTTTTCATTCAGTGGCTTTCTTCTTGATTTCTTTTTTTTTATCCCTGTCAGTGTCAGCATTAGTCAGTCGGTCAGTTTTTATCAGTTTTTGTCGAAATTTTGTATCCTTCCCTCCTTCCCTCCCCAACAACACTTTTAAAAAAATCTTTAACAACGACAGTAATTCAAACCTACACTGAGAGTGAGACTCAAAGGATTCCTTATAATTATTTCTCCTGTTCGTATAACTATTGTTGCAACCTGTCAATGTGGCCGTCTTTTTCATTGCAGTTATTGTTTCCGGGGGAAAGTAAAAGGAAAGGAAAGGAAAGAAATTAATTATATAAGAAGATAAAAAAAGAAGGGGGAACTGGGAATAGAAGGACGGCGAGCGAGTGAAAGGGAGGAAGAAGTGTGTAAAATTGATTTTCTTCTCCCTGACCTAATTGACGTCTTTTTTGTATATTTATAAAGAAATAAGTTTTTTAATTGTACACTTTTTGGATGGATGTCTCCCGTTAAAATAAGAGTGCGAGGGACTCCGCAGCTACATACTACTTTCATCGATTTTCCTTACTCTTCACTTCACAAAGACCGCACAGAAATTCAATTATTTTTTTTCTCCCTCCACCTCTACTTCCCTTGCATACACTTTTTTATACATGACAAACGAGGAGCAAAAAAATGACAATGACAGCGAAAACGACACGGACAAGGGAAGAAGGATAAGGATGAGAGGAAGAGGGCGAGAGGACGAAGTGGAAAATGAAAATACGAATTACACGAACATACAGGCGAGGAATAATAGGGCGAGGAAAGGGAATGGTTTGTAGGCCATGAATATATTGAGAGAGCGGAAGGGAAGAGACGAAAGCATAGAGTGGTGAGTTGTGTTCGTTCCAGTTTCCCTGGAAAATATGACAGTGACATGCCTCCTTCGCCCTTTGTCCTTCCTTCCTTACTTCCTTCCTTCAAGCAAACTACCCACAGTACGCCAGTCCTGCATTCCCACTTCCCTACTTTGCATAGAGAAACAAAACGAAAATGGAAATGCATTACATAAAATGTAGGTATACAGTAGGATGGTCCCTACATGACTTTCACCTTCTTCACATGAAGGAAACGCGGAACAGAGCAAAACTGCTGAAGCAACAGTAGAATGTGTATACTTGGGAGTAGGAGTAGAAACAAGGCGAAAGGAAAAGCGGAACACTGAGTCTGGCCATGCCATGGCCTAAAGTAGGAACGTCAACTCGGTCTGCTAAATGCTCAACAAGTAAGAGTAAGGAAAGGAAGGGAAAGTAAAGAAAGAAAGGGGAAAAAAGGAATATCCTGATTCTTCTTTTTTGCTTCATATTATGAGCTTTTAAAGTGCGTGCTTTCCTTTCCTGCTTGACTGCCATTGCCACAGCCACTTCTGCCGTACCCAAACTAAAACTCTGCCCAACTTAGCCGCTCTCTCTCTCCTTTTCTCTCTCTTTCCTTTTCTCTTTCTGGAACTACATACGTCGAATATATATTTTACAGATACAAAGTAGGATAGGTATGAATGAAAGAAACTATGAAAGTTACAAGTTATATTCTGTACAGGAGTACGGAAAGGGGAAAAGGAGGAAGAAAGGAAGCATGGTATAAATATAGACACAAAGGATGTGAGGATAAGTTGGTTTGGTAACATACTTCCCTGCACAAGATGAAAAGTTATACGTACAAGAGTTTACACAGAGTTCCATGACTCTCAGTTGACTTCACTTCACTTGACATGACAACTTAATCTCAGCTTACTTACCTAATTCAAAACTAAAAGAGAGTGACTGAACAACCGAACAGGCGAACATGGAAACAAGTGAACAACTCAGGGAAAAAGAAAGGAAGAGAAAGGAAAGTAATTTTCTCATTGGAAGGATATAGAGCCAATAATAGAGATGAAATGTGAGGAAAATATGAAGGGGGAAAAGTTGGACATTCGAGGAAGGGAAATAGAGTGGAAGGGGGGTTACTGGATGAGAAAAGAAAAAGAAAAAATAATTGATATTGATGACACCTCAAATTTAATTAATTAATAATTAGCCTCCGGTTGAATCCTTTCATTTCTGTCCATAATAACCTCCCAGTCAGTCATCCGCCCATCTGTCTACTTCAGTCTACACAAATGAATCTACCTACACAAACAAATGAACAAACACACTGTAGTTTTTCTATAATTTGTAAACACATTCCCCCCCATAGCACTCTTCAAGGATAACTATTAATAAAGACTGATATTAAATGTATCATGTCCCATCATGTCTGTACAAAACTATAGTTAAGTGCTCGTAACTTCGTAGACTCGATGCAAGGAGGTGCCTATGCATTTCTAGTGGATTTGAGTTGAAGTGAAAGTATACCTACAGTTCCTTTCCAACTTTTCCCCTTTGTCTGACATTACGTAATACACTAAGATCTTTTCTGTACACTCCCTGTAACAAATAGAATGGGAAGAAGGGAATTTAGGAGAATAAACTGATTCTCTTTGCTAAAGTAATTATGTGGAAGGGTCATTAGATTATTATTTATGGGAAGAGTGCGAGTGCAGAAAGTAGAAGAGGAAAGAATAAAGGAAAGGGAGCCTGAGCATGTTATTGACTTTGACTTTTGGCGGTCCGGATGATACAGTAGACATGACGTGACACAAGTTGGGAGATTCCCTTGGTATGTAATAAAGTAATAATGTAATTAACCGACGTTATGATTTTTCCGGTCTTCCCCTTCAAACCTTTTCCTTTCCTTTCATTTTGATTTTGATTTTTTTTATGATCATCATATATACATCAGTAATAAGCATATGTTTGATTGGTTGGTTGGCAAGTAGCCCCACAAGCTCTACTTTGTGTTCATGAGAGAGGAAAATCTATAGTGAAAGTATGGCTGGAAGCATTCCCATCCGCTTTCTTCTTTGTGTAACCCGTCTAGCCCTGTCTATCTTTGTGCCTATGTGTCCGTCCGTCTGAATGTACCTAGGTGAGGGAATATAATTATGTATTTATATGTTGATCTTTCTCAGGCTATATATACTTCTTTTCTCGTTTCCCTTTGTCTTTCTCCTCACAAAAACAAGTCAAACCAAAGGAAAATATGAGATGGTAGCGAACTCAGATTATAAGTGAATTAAGGTGGGTCGACCTCGACTGTCATGTGATACGAATGTAGGAGCAGTAGATGCAACGTCACCGTTGGAGTCCGTCCATTACGTAGGAGTTAAGTTGAGTTGGAAATGTTGTAAGGAATAAAAGTGTCATCGTTGGACGGAGAGTTGGAGGTATGTATGTATCCCAAATGAAATGGAAAGCGGAACATAAACAAAATGAGACTAAGGTTAAAAGGGCTGGAGGGGAAAGCCCGGCTTTCTTCCTGGCAAAGGAGCAGCCACTGAGCGGACTGAGTGAGTGAGTGGAGTGGAGTGGAGAAAAACATGTGTACTTATACAATGATGTAGAAAGGAAAGTGAGCTGGAATAATGGAGAGGGCAGAAGTTGAGAGTAGGTAGTGCAGGGGAGAGTGAAGTGAAATGGAATAAAGGAGAGGATAGGACATTGCAAAGGCGAGAAGATTAAGAGTAACAAACACGTGAATATTCTATGAACCGGAGTCTGGGTGGATTTATCTTCCACGATTAGTTTTGTTAGTTGAGAACAGCCAAAACGAGGAGGAAGGATCAATCTCCAATCCACTTTCACACCAAACCAAACCAACACCAAATAAAGCACAAGAAATCAAGTCTGCAAAATAACGACAAAAAATGGGCTCTCTCATTCGCGTTTCCTTAGCCTTCTTCATTCTTTACCGTTCACGTTCACGGTTCACGGTCCGAGTCCAAAGAAAGCTTTTCCTATTTTCATCTCTGCTACACATTACACATACAGACGACCACACATCCCATTTTAAATGACATTTTCCCCTTTAACAACCCAGTAATTGTCCTTTGTGTTTTCAACCTCTAACTATGCCACATTCTGGACTGGAGATTCGACATTCCCTTTGTCTCCCGCCTTCTGTAGCTTATGCATAATTTATGTATGCATTTGTACTCCATTGAATGTTCTAATTGTAATACTGTAAGCAAACTTGGCCCCTATTGCATGGACGGATAGATTGGAAGGCACCTACTATTAGAAATTGATGGAGTAGACAGGCTTGCAAGAGGATCGAAATACATAAGTACTCGTTAGGAATAAAACTAGGAATATTGCCCATGTCAGCTTAAGCAAAGGACTTGTGCTGCGTGTCCACTAAATATTTTGATGAAATAGGGGTCTGTTTGTAACTACTGTGCCTGTCATCTTCCCTCACATTTACGTTTCGTTATCCTGTCCTCCATGCCTGCCTCTGCCTAGTTCGTGGTTTATGAATGAGGAATACCCACCAAATACCTGCTACCATTACCACTACGAATTACCGTACGGCTCCCTATCAACCTTCTCTTCTTTCACTTCGCTATATCATGGTATTCTGCTTCACTTTCTCCTCTATCTTCATTACGTCCACATTATTTGCTGCTTCACACACACACACCGGACTAGTCTCCCATTTCTCCTACTTTGTCCCTCTCTCTCTCCACCATCTACAAACATGATGGCACGGAAACATGGAAAGTGGAGATTATAACATTTGCCTTGGCTTTGCACAAAATATCCTTCCTTGTCCTTGTCAGCCGCTCGTTTGGTAGTCCATGTTTCCTTCCGCTTCACCACACTACGCTTTCCACCGAAAACAAACCAATATCGATAGTACACTCTTCCCCTAGCAAATCATTATAAGTATATGTAGGTAGGTATCTGCACCCTCAGTGCAAACATTTAAAACACATATCAGATTTACTAAACTTAAAAATTCCCCGGGGATGTCAAAAGCATCAGAAATATACGTCACGGGCTTTTAAATGTACGCCATGTTCAATGTGTTACAATACTAGAGTAGTAAAATGAATGGAACACCCGCGACGGCTACAAAATTCTCTCGATTTTACCGATTAAGAGAAGTAAAATTAGAGTATTAGAAACCGAGAACTTTCATAGTAGCTTTAGCACTTTTTTAAAAAATAAAAGGCAAATTCTAATTCTGCAGGATTGCGAAAAATCCTAACAATTAATGAAAACAGTATCTATTGTAATAGTTAAACGATAAGTTCGAAACTAAAAAACTTCCTAGAAGACGTCTTTTTCTTGGATGATTTTGTCTAGTTATTCATCTAATCTTACTATGACCCCTAGTCTTAAAGGAGATTGAAGAATGTAATCAAAATCATGGGAATTTGTAATTTGACTCCAGTATTATTCACGATCCAGAAGCCCCCATATTAAAATTAGGTTTTGGTTGCTCTAACCTTTAGTACCTACAAGGTGAATGGGTGCTGCTTTACTTAGTGTATTTCAAGAGGGAGAATTTGAGGGTACCATGAATCCAGAGTAATCCAGTGGAAAGTTCATGAATTTCTGGAAAATAAACTCAGCTTTGGTTGGTTTAGTTATTTTCGGATTCTTTTGATACTGGAACTCTTCGAGTTACATGTGTAAAAGGACGCTGGGTTAAATTAAGAATATGATATATAAACTAGATTTTGTTTTTAATACAGTTAACTTCAATTTGCATAATTCAGCGACAGTGTTTGGAGCATTGTGGTAGTTGATTAAGAAACCCCCTGCCTCGGCGGTGCAGTGACTTGAAAGTCGAGGGCACAATACACACACGTAATGAGTTGCCCACAATCACCGCAGTCAGCACGTCTGCTACCCTTGCATTATTTCTTCTCAAATGTTTACTGTGACACTGGCAATGTAATTTTCATGAACGGAGGCTTTATACCTCCTCTGGATTTTGGACTTTGGTCATTAGAAGGATTTGTGTACTGTTTGTGGATGTGTCAGGAAATAATGTAGTTTTGGAATTTTACGAATTTACGGATTTCCAAGGAAGGGACACAGATGGATATGGAGCGAAAGTAGGGGAAAGATGTTTAGATGAACAGATGGATGGATGAATAGATTAGTGGTCACTTGCGTCTCTTATTTACTCATTTACCTTCCACTCTCACACTCAAACTCAAACTAAGGTAGGTACCTACTCTGCCAAACAACAACCCAACGGCGAAGCCTACCAAACAATGTACCTACCTCCTCACTACTTTCCACAAACACAAATACAACAAAAGCAACAAAGGAAGCAGAAAAGTTTTCCACCTGAAATCAGACTAATGTCTAGAGTGCAGTAGTTTGGGTTTTGTCCTTTCTCTGTTTCTTCTGAACTCTCTCTTTCTGTACTCAAGTTGGGTGAAGGGAAAGTACTCGGGACTCAAGTGTGGAATACAATGACAATGATGCCCTGTCCTGCCCTCACCACTCGTACATGCTGTGCTCTACAGTGCTCTGTGCTCTGCCCTGTCCTCTGTCTCGAGTGTCTCTCTATTTGTCTTTGTGCTCTGGCCTGCTGTAATTGTAATTGATGTAACCGTAGCCCGGTCTATTTGTCTCTCTCTCTCTCTCTCTATTACGTGTTTATTCGCTTGGCGTGGATGTTCTTTGTCTCGTGGTATTCTTCTTTCAGCCCTCCACTGTTTTTCGCAGGTCCTGTTGACTCGCGTGGTGGGCGGGTGAAACAAGTGTAATCAAAATTTCAAAGGTGAACAAAAAGATATGTAAAGTGTATGAGATTGAAAAGTTGAGTCAAGTATATAATTTAAGTTGGATGACTAGGAAGATAATGGAATAATTAAATAATGGGATAGACGAGATGTATAGTCACTGGTTTAATATGTTCCCTATTACTTACTAGTTAGTATGCGTGTGTGCTTTCACTATACGAAGGGCATGATCTAATGTAATGATGTGAATTACAGTCAATGTGGAGATTTTAGATTGTAGATTGGGATGCTTTATATGGTTGCCTATATAGTGCTAGAGTCCGTGGAGGAATGCCTCGTACCTGACTGACGAGTGAGCTTGTGGCTGTCTGTCTGTGGTGTTATGTCTCTAGTCCATGACTCATTAGTAGGGTGATAGTGAATGGATTCAAGAGTTAATAGAATTACTTGAATTAGTGGAAATGGTGTTGTGCTGTGAAGCGCGTGGAGAAGATGCATTGGATGGGATTTATTTGTGAACTCTGCTCTGTGCTTGTGTTCTTGTTTAGAGAGAGCCAATGAGATAGATGGTTTAGAGCCGATAAACTGTCAACCGTGGACATCACGCTTACCCAAAACCGGTCAACCAGATTTGGATTTTACTGCACCTGAAATTCAAACAACCTCCACCTGTAGTCTTCTCTCTGATATGTTCTCATTAGGCATGGTCATTTCCTCTATTTTCAATAATGGGAAATCTCTTATTAACTCAAATCACTCTAGTTCAAATTACCTCAAACAAATCGAAGGGGTGAGTTAACCTAATCACATTTTCTACTACTTTATCAAATTATCTTTTACTCAATTCCTAATTTATAATCTCATTTAGTACCTCATAGCCAGTCATTCAGTCATTCGTTCAGTCGTTCGTTCATTCACTCACTCTTTCATCACGGCACTCTAGCCTGTCTCCTGTTTAATCAGTCACAAATGAACTAATCTACTCATTAAAATCAAAATCAACTAAGCTCTAAATTATGCGCCTATTAATAGCCCACACTGTAAGTTGCTTTCCAAATTAGGATAATACTGGGATATTAGCATTTGAGCAAGGGCTGTGGAGGATAAATTATGTATACATTTTGAGTCTGCTTGAATAAATTATGGGGAAAATGAAGATAGGTTTGGGCTCCACTATTAATGGGTTATGGGTTAATGGGTAATGCCTATAGTTGGGTAGGGAATTAGAAATCAGAATGGAGAGATGGATGCTGAGCGATGTGCTCAGCTCTGAGATGTGAAAAATGTTATTGTTGTTGTTGCTGCTGATGCTGATGATGATGATGAGATGTAAAATGTATTTTCCAGTTGGAAGCCCAACTTCATATCATTCTCCCCAGAGTTCCAATCGGTCTTCAAGAAGCACTAATTCGTTTAGTGAATAAAGAACCCCGTCAACGTCCTACATCTCAGCTCTTAGCACTCATCAAATACTTTAGTGATCCAAGCGTTCATGCTCTTCAGTTCCTTGATGTTATTACGATGAAAGATCCGAGTCAGAAAGCTCATTTCTACAGGCACAGCCTTAAAGAAGTACTTCCTTACATTCCACGGGTAAGTAACTACAGCCTCAGCCCTGAGTAGTGTGTCTCCTCTGCCCTCCCCTATCTTCCTTATCTTCTTAATACTCTGATGATAGATAGTAGGGCACTTTCCATCTTCCACATCAGACTTCACCTTATTCCTAGCAGTGGCCCCATTCTTCCACTACTTACCCCAATGCTTCATACTTTATACACAAGCTCCCCCTCACTTCCTTTCCCTTCCTTTCTCTGGCTCCGCACTTTCTTCTCTCCCACCACTTTTCCACCACCAGATTCCTACTGTCATCTCTCTCTATAGACTCTCAGACTTTCCAACTTATAAATCCCCAGATAATACAATTTTCTACAGCTTTCCTATATTTCTTTCATCCCTTCAGATCTTCAATTGGATTTTTCACAAGTCACTCTCTGTTTATGCACGACCATGCGTCCATGCCTCCACGCATGCATGCCTGCTGTGACCGTAGTATACTCAGAGAGCGTAATGTCTTCTATCTGGTGTCTCACAAGTGAAAGTATGCACGACTGAACCCCAAAACCCCAGACGGAGTCTTCCCTACGTCAACCTGTAGGCAAAGAAAAACAACATAGAACAATAGAGTAGAGAGATTTTTTGGTTTGTTTAAGCCTTTTATCCTTTGTGAGAAGAGATACAGAGTACACGTTCCCGTATAGCTGTCTCTCCCGTTCCATGATATACCTAGGTATATAGTTCCCCCTGCCAGTATCTCCTTACTGTTTTATAAATAAATACCCGCAGAAGCATAGGTAGGTACCTTCCGTCTTCCACTTGTATAAAGCTCAGAGCTTTTATTACTTAACGTACCTCCAGTTATCCGCTCAAATATTGAGGGAAATTATATTTGAATCCATAAGATACTGACGGGTTGACAGATCTTTATTTTGTTTTAGAGTTTGATCTGTTTTGTTTCCCTTTTTTCCTTCTAGAACCGTATAATATCTCCTATATCTTGTTAGACAGTTTCAGTTTAGAGCATCAAAGGGAAAGGAAAATCAAAACCATGTAGTACTAGCTTTAGTCGTAAATATTTTCCTACTTTCTCTCGTCTCGAAGACCTTGTGCGGAGAAAAAAGGTCAAATTGAGTTTCTGCACTGCTCTTTCTGGGAACGACATGTATAGTTTATTTGTGTCTTTCCCTTTTTTATTCTTTTTATATACCTTTTTGCATTTGTGTCTCGGTTACGGAGCTCTGAAAGTTTGGGTTGGAAGATAATCCAAAATCGAATTCAAATCCACACGTTGCTTTGTTTTATATGAAGTATATGTACACTACCAATGAAACTTGTCCTTCTGGATGTCCTTACCACACAGGGAACAGAAACAGACGCAGTCAGTATTTACTTTCAGATCTCAAGAAAGAAAGCAAATAAAGACGTAGTTTTTTTTTCCCTTGACGAGATTGAAACAAAGAATCATTCTCCACAATTATTTGACAAACATAGTGAGGACAATGAAGAGGATGATATGTGTGTACTTTTCTTGTTTGTATTTGTAGAAACTATGGTTTCAACACGTTTGGCCAGCACTTCAAACTGAAATGAAAACTCAAGAAGTTCTCGCAGCCGTTCTCCAACCAATACTCTTCCTTATAGAACAATCAACTCAAGCGGACTATGAAACTATTATCTTGCCCACTTTTAGGTAAACTTTTTCAGTAGGCGCTAGTCCATTAGATAATTGGTAAAATTTTCAAAGAAATGATAAACAAACGTGCGGTCGCATAATAATGGTACATTGATACAGTATATCAAATTACATCATCAAAATCAAAAAAGCAGAGACGCTTTCTAAAAATAATAGGAATTACTTACATTGGGAAATGAAGGAACTTGAATGATTTCTCTGAATTTCAGACAAGTTTTCACAACTCCCAAATCAATCCAAGCAACTGTAACACTATTAGAGAACCTTCAAATTATCTTAGATAAGCAAGCAAGCGCAGAATTAAAAGCGCAAGCTCTCCCTATGCTATATAATGCATTCGACTCCTCCACTATTCAAGTTCAGGTATGAACATCTAAAACAAAACTATTGCCCAAGTTATTTATGTACCTATCTTGCCTCATTCAGACTTCACGCTCTCGCGCCTAGTAGCAGTCGCCCTGTCGTTTCGAGTCCTAAACTAATAAATCAAATTACTTAATTATGCAAACAGCTAAAATTAGATATACACTTGTAAACGAGTTACCCAAAATTTAAGTTAATTGAACCAGTGACTCGTTTAATGAAAATGTTCTTGGGTTTTGCTTGTGATACTTTCTCTCGTTGACTGGATGCTTGTCTGGCGGGGGGATGAGACAGAATGCAGCGTTAATATGCTCTGCAAACATATCTCACCATTTAGATGAATCGTCAGTTCGTAAAATTATTCTGCCTAAAGCAAAACAAGTATACGAAAAATATTCTTCAGACTTGAAAATCGTACTAAATGTCTTGACTTGTATCGAGAAAATACTGGATAAATTAGAAAGATCAATGCTAATTGAGGATGTTCTTCCATTACTTGGAGAGACGAAGCTTCAAGATGCTGACATCACGATTAAAGTTGTTCGTAAGTCGTCTCCGTTTATACAGAATAGCACGCAACCTCACTCGTTCTGTAGCCTAAAATATTCTCAAAGTAGACAGAAACTCTCCCCAAACTTTGTACACAAAACTTCAACTAATAACTTCCCACATTCACCTATAGATATTTATTTGTACGACCATTAGCTGCTCCCTTGTGAGAGCTCTACTGTTGAGTTTTTAATGGTGCTACGATGAGTGATGCTGTGTTTATTTGAACTCATCCTGAAATAATTATGCGAGGCTGCTTGAAATACTGAGAATTAATGTGCTGAATACAGAAATTTACCGCTTAATGCTTACGGATAAGAAGTTTGGTTTGAGTGTAAATATAATGGCAACTCGAGTCATGCCCTCTCTCCTACCTCAAACAGTCAACCCAAGTCTAAATCTGGAGCAGTTTTCTACTCTGCTGGCAGTTTTACAAGATATGCTGGATCATATTGACCGGTATTTCCTAATTTATTTAATTAAACCTTCCCTAATATTTCCTACTTTTTCTACTTCCCTTTTATCGGATGAAACAAACCATCCAATTTTTTATTAATTTTTCCTCCTTGAGTTACTAATTCGAATTTCCTTTTTCCTTATTTGTACAATTACTTGACTTAATTTTTCTAGGAATCAACGGAATAAATTAAAATTAGATCATCTAACGCTGGGCTCTCCACCCATTGAGGAAATGAGACATAGAACTCTAAGACATCAGCGTTCTAGCGATAATATGATAAATGTGCCAATCAATTCCTTTCACGTACCAAATGTGAGGATTGATCAGCGAAAGACATCCAGTGCGGAGGATATGATGGCACGGAAAAATTCTACAGGTGAGCTCTCTTTGGATTCAGAGTCAAATAAATACGTAACTGTCAAAGTCAAAAGTCAGATGGTAAATATAAGTCGATATTATGTCTGCTCTCTGTTGTTTGAGCGTGTAATTTAGAATTAGAAACTATAATGTGAGTGTGTACTGGCTGTCAGTCAGCTGTGCGGTGGTGTTGAGTAAGTACAATTATTGGATGCAGTGAAGCACACTTTTGGAAAGTATATGATTTGATGATTGTGCAGAGGTGTATGGTTCTCCAGACAGTAATTTTCTCCGTGTGTCAAATGCATCATTTCCCATACGTCGTCTCTCCGACAATACGATGATGCCACCAAAGATCCGAATAGCACCGAGCACGGCGAGCTCACCTGGTGGAAGTAATGATACTCTTCCCATAAGAAGACATTCTAGTATTGGAGCTCAAGAGCGTCGGGCAAGTGTCATCAATCTTAGCCCACCGACGGTAAGACACGAACACGTCTTCTTTTAAGTCTTGCCTTTAATTGAATTTTAAATGAAGCAGTAAATTATGTTGAGTGACCAAGATGTGGGCAACACAAAGTTTATTTGTGGGATGACATGACATGATTTTGGAATGAAATGAGCTAAAAGTCCATGTGCATAGCTGTATTGTGTGACGGACTGTGTGTTTGCTAATGAAAAGCTATATTTATTGCTAAAATATTCTTTAAAAAATGCAGCTTGCCAGGAGCATCGTAAGTTTACACTGTGTTACTTTCTTAAGAGTGTGCTAGAGAATAATTTGATTTGATTTGGTTTGGTTGGGATGTAAAGGTTGCTCTGCTCTGAGACTCGTTCTTATGTTCTTATGATTAGTTCTTCATTAGGATTCAAAGTTAGTATAATATAGTGTACAAGGTGTAGGACTTGAGCCTAGTTTAGCCTTTGAGCTTGTGTTTGTGGGAGAGAAGCGGAAGCTATACGAGTACATGTCTCTTGCCTTGTGTGCTATAGTACGTATTTGGAGTTTGGGGGAAGAAGAGAGATATTGCGAGTAAAAGCTCTGGCCGTGTCTTGTGGTTTCATTAAGGTTATGGTGGCGGCCGTGGTAGGATGAAAGCCACTCTGAAATAATACATGTTTCTGTGTGAAAATACTTTCATCTGCCAGGGGTTTTGTCTAGGGATGCAGAAGCTGTGCAGAAGCTGTGGATTTGGGAATTGGGAATTGATTACATATATATAGATTGTAGAATATCTAGAAAATAGAGCTGATTCTGAATGAAAACAGTCCAAGTTGTTCACAGTTTGGAGTTCGGATTGATTCGGTTACGCTGCATGAAGCTTCCTCAGAAGGGCTTTCCGTGTTCCCTTTTTGGATTTGAATCTGCTATGAATGGCTCTGTCTGACTGTCGGTAATACGCGTGAGGATTTTGAGAATGGATGTAGGAATGTGTTTTGAGGCTCAAAGCTACCTTACAAGTGGTTTTATTTATAATCATATTAGTGCAGTGCATTTCACATTTACGACATTTCTGCATGCTTGGGTTCTTTGGTGTCTCTGTTAATGAACCGGTCAATGGAGGTTCTGTCATCGTCATATATTATTCTCTGTAGCCCACTCCAGTACATTTCCAGTTTCCAGCTCATGTGACCGCCTCCTCATGCGTGAACTCTCTCCATTATAAGTCTTTTACCATATTTGCCATTTTTTTCCGCCCTCTTTTATTTTTATCGTCTGTCGTTTGCCATGATGAGACTCAAATGATGAGAACAAAATCCAATCCGAAAAGTTATTATTAGTCCTCCGTAGACTTACAAAGTATTCTTTCTCTCGTACAGATTTCCCATTTGCCCCTCTTCCCCTGTAACCTATAAAATATCTCCACCCATCTCTTACCTCCGCACACCACTATGTATACCTTAGATACGTTTCTTGGTTCCACACACACCATCCTTCCGTCACGTTATAGTTCAGAGATCAGTTCTTCTAGACGCACGTTTTTTGCCATCCTTTATTCATTATAATTATTATGTACAATACATGGATTCATACAAATCATTTTTTTCTCTTCTTTCCTTCTTCCACGTTTTCTTTCATGCATTGTCAAATGTCGACGTAGTACCGTCACCAGTGTGCTGGTTGTTTATTACTAATTTACTCACCGAACACTTTTGAATGTACCTACCAACCTTTAGCTCTAACGAAACAATCTGACTTTTCCCTCTTCGGTCTGTGATTGACTGAATCTACCATTAACTCTACATTTTTCCGAAGAGCTACCTACTGACATGACAACTTGTGACTTGCACGGAAACTTTTTCACGTCAGAATGCAGAGCAAATATATTTTGGGAAGTCATGTGAATCAGACCTTGAGGACAAGTTTGTAGTTTTATACGAAATAATTGTACCTGTTTATAATAGGGGTAGGAAGACAAAAATAAGTTATGACAGACAAATTATATACATACGTGAAAGAAAAACTAGTAAACATTTAATTTTGTGTACAAAAAAATATGATTTAATGAACAAAATTGATTTCAAAACGTTCCACCGACAAAAATAGACTTTTATTAACGATTGATGTTTTTTTGTGAAAAAAAAACTTTATTTTGTAGCGTAGGGACAAGTTTTTGGATGTCTTTCACGGATTTAGTGTCATAACTGGTATGGTATCGGAAATGCGTATGTATATCTTTTATTAAATTTTAAATAAACTGAAGGGTGGATCGATGCCTACTACAAATAACATCCCATTTCTATCGACGAGTATGACGAGTTTAAAATCCAGACGTCCCTCCATGATTCATCACACTCATCACTCACAACAAGGATCTTCATCAGGGTTACTTCAGCAGTTGGGAACCGGAATGGTAATTACTTACCTACCCTCATTGCCAACTATTGCGCAGTTTTCCTTCCAGTCACTGCAGATTCTTAGGGGGCATTCATCAATTACCTTTACAAAAACTCCAAATTTTGAACCACCTCCCCCCTGTCAACATGGGGCCTTCACATGCAACCTAGTAGATTTTGGACCCCCTCCCCTCCGTCACTTGTAAACCCAATTGATGAATGTCCCTTTACTAGTTAGAACACAGTGCTGTAGGTACACATCCAGGGTTAAGAGGCAAAATTACGTTTATACCATTTCCGTTTCAAGTGACACGCAGTCGAAAAGTACATAATTATATGGACAGCATTCATCAGTGCCACGCTATGCTTTAAGACTGGATACACGCCAGTTTGCTTGGTTTTAAGGGAAACTTAATATGCGTCGTTTTGCCTCTTAAGACTTGAAATGAACACTCTACGAAAAATCGTTTGGAACCCATCATTCAACCCAAAAAGTGAATCCATTTATGGTAATGGTAAAGTAAAAATTCTTCATTATGATGGGTTATGAATGCCTATTATGATGAATGATGAGTTAGGTATACGTGATGCGTTCATAATTACCTAATAGACCAACATGGAAATGGATATGCTTTTTGGATGAAATATATATACCTTCCAAATAGGCTCGCCCTTTGATGGGATGTAATGTAGGTACCATGAAAACTAGAGTGATGTACTAAACTAAAGTTTGAAATTATTTTGTTAATTGCAGTACCAGCTCTTCAGCGGGAAATAAAGAAGAAATGAAACGCTTACTTAATTGAAAAATTTATTATTATTTAATAAAAATAAAAAAAAGTTTGAATGGTACTAAAACTAAAGCTACAAATAAATATTACTACACTGTGCTCTATGATGTCGAATCTATTGGGAAAAAAAATAAATCTCTATGATACACACTCCGGATACGCGCCATTCGTTCAAATTTTATTTCCTTGTACGTATTGGGCAGGGGGCAGTGCTTATTCTTTGCAGTGCTGCCCTAGTCTAGTCTGACTTGACTAGATGACTATGGCTTGACTAGACTTTTCCGCTTTTTTCGGTCGCTTGACTTGACTAGACTAGACTATCTGACTCTTTTAAAACTGGTGACTTGACTAGACTAGACTAGCAAGAGGCGCAGAAAAAAATGACTAGACTAGACTAGCCACGATTCTTCCCATGT